>SNQJ01S0060715.1:0-20158 GCA_010110895.2 Picea sitchensis | reverse complement strand
AGTACTCAAAGGAAGGAATCATGGTCAACCAGAATCTAAGAAAACTATTGAAGATACATCTTCAAGAAGACCATCTATGTTCAAGCCACAAAGAAGCTTCAATCATGATCATGACCAGTCAAGGAAAAAATTCAGAAGGACTACGCCACAAAGAACATCATTCGCTCCTAGGTATGAAAATTTATTTTATGGTCATTGTTTTTATTATACTAACTTTGGACATAAGGTTGAAGATTGTAGGGATTATAAAAGAAATTTTCAAGCAATAAATGCCTATGTTGCCCCACGTACCATTGAATGTTACAAACATCATAACTATGGACACATAGCTAGTGATTATAGAAGCATGACCAATACTTCCATGAAATACAATACTGATATCATATATAAGAAATTATGTATAATAAAACATGAAGAACAGGTGAACAAAGACCAGGTACCAGAGATTGCAAGATTGGCAATAAAATGAGATGAATAAAATTCTACAGAGAAAAAGAAAGATGTGAGATACATAAAGGTTTGGAAAATAATTGAAAGAAAGGAAAGACAGGTAAATAAGGAACAGGTTCAAGAGATTGTACTTTCAGGCATTGTAGTGAAAGATGAATCCACAGACAGAAAGAAAGAAGTCAGATCTCAGAGAGATAATGAATCTACCAATGAAGATGATGATGAATACACATCAGAGCAGGAAGTGTTCTGAGCCATCTGACTTAGAGACTCCCAAGTAATATGAATAATAGACAAGGGGAATCTATGCGATATCTATGATAGACCAAAGAACCATCCTTCGAGCAACTTGCAGAGTTTGAGAAGACAGATTCAGAGCAATCAGTTAGCAGAAGTACAATTTGATAGATTAGTCAAGACTTCATGATAGTATAGTGATAAATGGGTCAACATTATGGACATTTGGGTCAATATACTTGGTACATGGTTGGAGGCACTTGTTAGTAGTATTGTTGACACATGGTTTATGGATGATGTAGCATAATTGTATTATTAGAATCACATATTGATCTTGGTGATGATTATGAATTGTTGTGTTATTCTTGGTTGATGCACATCTTTGAGAGTTGCCTTGGTGATTGATCTTGGTGATTATATCTTATTTGGTTGATAAGATTGATGAGACAGTTTGTTTTGATAGGTTTTTTGGACAAGTTGTTGTGATAGGTTGCTATGACAAGTTATTTTTACAGGTTTGGTGCATGGTTGATGCACCTATTCATGGTACAGGTTGAGGTACAGGTTGGTGCATGGTTGATGCACTTGTTTATGGTACAGGTTGATTATAGGTTGTTTGGTACATGTTGGTTCATGGTTGATGCTCTTTTTTATTGTATAGTTTGATTACAGATTGAGGTATAGGTTGATGCATGGTTTAGGTTATTGGTACAGGTTATTTGGTGCAAGTTGATTGGTATAGGTTTACAACAGTATATCTCACAGTGATAGTGTGACAGTGGTTCCATCATTATACGTATACATCATGGTGGTTGGACAGGGTAAGGACAGGTGGTTGTATCCACCTTCCAGTTGTAGCCGGAGAACATAGGGGGTTGTAGCCTCCTTCTGGTTGTAGCTAGAGAATTGGGGAGTTGGAGCTTCCCTCAGATTGTAGCCTGAGAAGCCAGGGGGTTGGAGCCTCCTTCCAGTTGCAGATGGAAAACAAAGGAAGTTGTTGCTTCCAATGAATGTAATTCTTCAAGACATATAAGAAAAATCATTCTGTGGTTTTCTCCCGCTTTGGATTTCCACGTAAAACACTGGTGTACTATGTATGTGTATGATTTTTCATTTGCTCATTACTTATTTACTCTGCAGTTATTGGATGAAAATGATACATTGATATAACACTTGTATTATATGGTTAAAAAGGATTAAATTTCTCTATTATTGATTCAACCCCCCTCTCAATAATACAACATTAATTTGTGATTTATGTGTATATAACCTTATTGTTATATCGTGACAAGGTGGGTGTAATATGATTCATTGATCAAAATGCAAGTGTGATAAACGGTCTGCGCACATGGAAAAGGAACGAATCTTAACCAAATTGACCCCGCGCACGGTGACATGATAAGGAATACCACATGTGCGACGTGTCAACAGATCATCTTACTATGCGACTTGCCAAACTGTTCTCAAAAGCACTCATTGCATTGCGCATAGTGTAATAAATAAAACTGCTTACCATTTTCAAAAACCATTGGTATCAGGTAAGTAATTACATTTTTCATTTAGATTAATTAAGTAAATAATCCTTTCTTGATTTCTTAAATAATTTTTTAGCTTTAAATAAGACAAAAAATATCAAAAAGGGATTTTTGTTTTTATTCTCCCATTGGTAGAATGTCACTATTACGAGCACGAGAATCTTCTATGATAACAATTTATAACGAAAAATTCACCAACAGACGAAGGGTTTACATTAGTTAGCCTCCCGGGTAATAGCTAATTTAAGCATCTTTGTCCTTATTCCTATTATCAAAATGTCAAAATCATCAGTCTCACTGATTCAAAAACTCTATTAAGCACAGAGACCTTTCTAGAGGATAGGGATTCCTATATTTTTTATCCTAAAGTTTCTTCCGATCTATATGAGCTACATAATCTGGACCAAATTAGGTATACACAATTGAATGACTCTTTTAATGTTTGGGGTTCGAACCTGGCTCAATTTTTGGTTCCACAAGTTTATAATTTCCCAAATTTCGTACATTGGTGTGCTCAAAGATATATTGCATCCACGAGAAGCCTAGAAAAATGGAATGCAACTTTTTTATTTGATATCACGATTGAATTTGTTTCTCGGATGATTAGGTTTTCAGAATTTAATGATGGTCAAGCTATTAGGGAAGAAACCCTAGTAGTTAGTTTTAATCAGTTAAAAATCCAAGAACACCAATATTTCATTCAAACTTTGATGAAAGATAATACTAGAATTTATCATTATCTAAAGACCTACAAAACCAACATGTTTACACAGAATTTACATGAAGTTGTTTGTATGATATGCTCAATCTTGGGTTATGATTCTGATAAAACTGTTGAAAACATTATTTTAGGGTTTTTGAGGGCAATTTTCCCTCCTACCACAGGAACGATGGCCAAATTTTGTATTGCACAGTTTATTTCAGAATCTATTCATGAACAACTTAAAGACTTTCCTTTAAAAAGCGCTTATTGTTTCTAGTCATATTTGGTTTACCTGCTCCTTTTTCATAGAAAGAATAACTTTCATACTCTATATTTAGAACCTAAAAACGAAGTTGGAGAGCTTTCCTCATTTATCCATTGGACCCCTCTAGTTTGAATTAAACCTCAAAATGTGGGTTTTTATGTTTATGTAAATTCATTCATGTCTATAGTTTATAATTTCTTTCATGAGCAGAGTCCCCCCAGAATTTTCCCTGAGATTAAGAAGTTGTTGCATGAATCTTCATAAACCTAATTAGGAGGTTGGTTCCTTTTCAAAGGGCATATAGAGATAAGGATGTATGGTGCAAAGGTTAAACCTTTTAAACTTCCAATTTTCTTAACCATGAGAATGTTTTCTTTAGAATTAATAAGGAAAATCCTTAATGTTGATGAGATTCATTTTATTCCTAGAAGAAAAAAGACTAAATTTAAGCCCAAAATGGAGGTTGGACCTTTTATTGTGCATAGCAGGTACTGGAAACAATGTTGCAAGAATTGGGACTTGAACAAAGGACATCTTGGAAATATGACCCTTTATGGGTTATTAATAAAAAAAGGACGAAGCTTAATATTTCAACATATAAGCATAAAATAAAACCTAAGCTTGAACATATCATAAATTTGGATACTTGGGAGGAAATACATAATCTTCTTCAGGGACAGACACAGAAAAAGACTCAATCAACTCAAGAAGTAAATATTGAAACACCTCTACAACAAGAAAATACATTGAAATGGATTCATAAATGGGAGATTCAGGATGATATGGATACATAAAATGGACAATCAAGCAACAAATCTAAAACTGAAGTGATCATAGATAATGGTCTAGAGGGAGAAGCTCAACCTGATACATGAACATTGGAAAAGATTCAAAAAGAATTTGCTTACTTAATAGACACTCTTCCATCAATATTCATGAAGCCACCAGGAGAAGGGTCTACATATGTCAAGCCACAAAGTGTATTTGTCAAATATGATGATATGAAAAACAAGAATGAACAAATTAAAAAACTTTGGAATCAAAAATTGAATCAGGATTCTCTAGATACAAGGGTGTTATCTGGAATCAATTTTAAAAAAGTAAGGTTCAATTTGTCAGTATTAGAATTATTTGGTCCAAGCATTCAAGGACATAACAATTATAAATCAACTAATTTTTCTGTAAATCTAGATGACATTCCCTTAACAGACAAAATGGTCCTACAAAATCAGACAGGGGAGATGGTCAATAGAGATATTTTGAATACTACTCTTATCTCACAAAGATTGCAGAAAATGAATAAGCAACTTAAGTAACAGTTGAAGCAGGAGCAATTAAGTTCAAGAGTAAAGCAAATGATAATAGATGATTTAGAGAAAAAGTTAGTTAAAGTAAGAGATGATGCTACAAATGAATAACCTATTCAAAAGATGATAAGTGACAAAGATAATGAAATTGTTATTTTGAAAAAATTATTAGAGTTGTTTGATGTGGATCATGTATAGACCCCAGAGCTTTTGGATATTCAGAAGGAAAAGGAAAAATTGATTGAAGTCATAGCAAAGCTAAATGAACAAAGTTTCTCTCTACAATAGAAAATACAAGTACTAAAACAAGGAATACCCTCATCATCCTTAGATGGCACATTTGCAGGTAGTTCAGAGGAATTGGCTAGGGAATTGACTAATCTAAATGCTAAATAGATTGAGCTAGATGAATCAATAAGGACAGTCTTAACTTGTGAAATTGAGATCAATATTTTGAAAGAGAATATTGGGGAAAAGGAAAGGAAACTGAAAAAGATACAAGGATCAAAAGCAAAATTGTAGGAAGAGTATGGTACATTGAAGACCAAGATTTCTAGAAAACCCTATTTAATGGGAGCACAACATATAATTTGGGATAAAATTATGGAACAAATAAATAAGATGTGGAAATTCTTTATAATAATGGAGGAAGATGCTATCTTGGTCAAGAAGGTTGAAGAATATATTACAAATGCTGCACAAGAATTGGGAGACAAGCCTCAAATAGCCAACAAAATCATCAGAGTTCTTAACTCCAAGACAAAAGAGGAATTAAATCAAATTGGAGTTAAAGATATAACAACTGCAATTATGGATTTTGAAAAAGTTCTAACTATAAAGAACTTAATTCAACAAGTTCAAAGTAAACTTGTTCACCTTCAAGGAAATGTGTAATGGTATAAAGATCATTATAAAAAGATGGTGGAAATGGGATGACCTGATTACTATTGTAAAAAGGGTAATTTTATCTCTTTACCAGAATATCAACAATCATTGATCTCTGTTGGTGCGTAAATATGTTCACTGTATATCTCACACTCATTTAAATGTCAATCCAGGATTTGTAATCGAAATAGTCGTTACACCATATGTGTCGAGAATAAGTAACCTATCTAAGTCTGTTGCATATAGGAAATAATTAATAACATAAAAATTCCATTTCTAAGATCTCTAAATATTTCAAAATATCCTCTGAACCTAAAAGAGAAAAATGATAATGAAACTCAGACAAATAGTCAATCAAAGAAATGTTGTCTCAGAGAAACAAGTATGTTCATGTTAGGCACTTATATTGGAAAGATGAACTTTAAGAAGCTTGTTTCCTGTAACGATTAAAGAAATCAATTTCAACCATTATGTAAACAAAAGCCGACTTCAATATCATGTAACTCAATTAAACTAGTACGAGGGAAATTCAGTATGACTGAAAGACTTTATTACAGCACATGTAGGTAAAAGATAAAGTCTCCTTGTCCCCTGCGATACTATAATCAAAAGCCTAAAATATCAGTCCACACTTCAAATCATGAAATAGCTACCTGCAACACTGGATAATAAAATGTATATTCAATATAACACTTGTTGTTACATGCCAATCCAAAATAATGAACTCGATGCTCACTCCTGAGAATGAATTAAAGATTAATCACACACACACACTACTGTAAACTATCCACACAAACACATAGAACGTATACAATGAGGTTTACCTTAGTTGGGGTGGTGGGCCCTTGACGAACCAACAAGGAACCTCTTAAGGAGTTAACAGGATAAAAATTTCACTCACAACCAATAATTGACATAAAATATCTTCTGTATTAATTCAACTGGTAAATTGGATCAACAGTCTTTTACTTCAAACATGATGACAACAAATACTGTCTGATTCTTTTTGTATATTTCTTACATTCCTTTCTACACAACATTCCTTATATAAGGTAAGCCGATACTACCAATATGTATGGATAACCATTAAACAATTTGGGAAATTCCAGATTTTAGGTTTACATCAAATTTTGAGGAGTCGACTCCATCCGCATGACACGAAGTGCATGAGCAATGGAGTCTCTTGGAACTGGAGAACTAACTCGGACGCTTCTATCCAACTGTCTTCTCAAACTTTCCACCATTATCCAAGTCCAATTGGCGCATCCCAAAATAGAGGTTTTAGTACCGAATTGCACACAGTCACGAGTCTGGTACTGGAATAGAACAGAGCAAGGAGTATTGGAATAGCGCACATCTTGGTACCAGATCAAAACTGTCTTGGGTACCAGAATGGATTCAGTACCTGATTACATGGCGTCTGGTAGTGATGGATAGACTGCTCATAAATCAAATTATTAGAACTATACAAAATAAAATACTTTCAATCAAATTAATCAAATAAAGTTAAACAAACATGCTTTAAATCACTAATTACCTCTTGTAGACATGACATAACTATTAGGCATGTATTTTGGGAGGGAATAGTCCAGTATAGGTTTATAACAGAGGAAAAAGACTTAGACAGAGTGTAAGATAGGGTATTATCTTATGGAAAAATGGAGACTCAACATTTCCCCCATGTTGAAGATGTTACATGTCCTCATGCAATGTTATCAAAAAATGATACCCAAAAACCTCCTGCACAATTGGACCCTCCTCTGTCATTCCTCAGATTGAAAAATGTTAACACCGGAAGATTCATTATTTAATTGCTTCTTGATCACCCTAGTGTAATAGACCAATCACAAGACTTTGTTAAGTTTGGCAGAGACCTATGCATGCTGTTCCTTCAATTCTGCATTCACTGCCTTGATATGCCTATCCAATATTTTGTATTCTTCAATTTCTTTTTTCAATCTCTCAATTTCTATTAATAATGTTGGTTCATTTAGGGATTGGTCTGGACTTGGTGTGAGTACTTCCTTGGCCACCATCTCTCGAGCCTCTTTTTCTTTCCTCAGACTCCTTAGAACCTTTATCATCATCTTTTGTCTGCTCAAGGATTTGCCTGGACTCGGTGTAAATGCTTCCTGAGTGACCACCTTTTGGGCTTCTTCTCCCTTCCTAAAATCCATCAAAGTCTCTGTTACCAATCCTTCTGTCTCACTTATGGTTACTAGTCCTTCTGTTTCACTTGTGGAAGCTCCCCAGCCACTCTCTATGTCTGGAGAACTTGGAATATCTATAGGTTCCCTTTGAGGAGAAGGTATGTTTGGAATTGTCTCCTGTTTAGCCATGCTTCTGGTGGTCCTGCGTATGGGTGGCGAGGCTTTCTTAGACTTGATGACAGGGGTAGTAGTTTCTTCAAAAAACTTCCTTTTCTTTGATTTACTAATAGGGACATGCATGGACACCTGTACTTCCTGTGTTGACTGGACCTTTATCTTGTGAGCTTGAACTGTAACTTCTGGGGTTTGCTTCTGCTGGAAAAATCATATTCCTAACCGAGAAGATTGAGGCGTGGGTTCTGGAACTTGTACCTCCTTTCCTTCTAGTTTCTTTCTATTTTTACTTGTCACCTTAGCAATCTCCTTCAAGCCACTAACTGAGCTTTGGGAAGGTTGAGTAACTTCAGAAATACTTTTCAATTCTTTAGGGGATTTTGGAGGGGGTTTTACAGTTGGCTCTAGTAAAATATTCTGTTGATCCATCTCCTTCTTTTGTTTTTTATTCTGTGACTGTTGGTCTTTAGGGTGTAGGACTGAGCTAGACGCTTCAGCTAGTGCAGACTTTTCCTTGTTTTGTAACTGGGAGTCAAGGGTCTTCTCTATTTGACTAGCTGGTTCGAATGGTGTTTCCATAATTGTTTTGGGAATGCTATTCGATTGACCACATGGTTTTGAGACCTCCTTTCGTCTTTTACCCCTTTGAACCAAAGTAGAGCTTACTCTCTGGAATTGAGTGGCTATCTTTTTTCTTGATATAACAGGTTCTCCCATGACAGATTTTTCTGTCACTGATTTCTCAATGGGTTGAGATGAGTTGGGCGCAACAGTGTCTTCTTTACCTCCTGATTCCATGTCTTTCTTTTCTTTTCTTCTTGAGCTTTCACTGTGTGTCCTTGCCTCCTGTGTCTTGACTGACTTGGATTTCTCTTGAGCGAAACTCTGTTGGAGAAACCGTTTCCAACTACCCCCTTGTGTTTTTAGAGCATGAACAACTATAAGTTTGATTAAACCGTGATGATGAAGACCAGTCTCGGGCTTATTAGAGATTGAACTCACCCCTCTTGCCATTTTATTTAGACTCATCCATAAAAAATGGGGAAAATTTATCTGTGGTCCCCTCTCAAAATGTGACAAAATATTTAAATGATAAATGAAGGTCATGACATACCTTCCCTCATAGTTGAGGAATTTCTGCAGACTTATAAGCATTGTCCATTATTTTTCTTTATATAGTTCCGAGGGACGCCTTTGGTCCAATCAACGTCTTGATGTTCTGGTTTGAGGAATTGTTGACATAGCTTTTTGTCCACGATTACTCTTTTGAAGTATCTTTCTCCAGTCATCGGGAGACCTGTAGCCTCTGCTATAGTGGTGTCTGTAATTTTTAACTTCACATCCCCAAGCTGCACATTCTCTCCATCATATGTTTGTGTAAAGACAAGAGAAATTCCCTCATGATGGCCCTTGAATTTCTCCAAGAACGACACCCACCCTGCCTATTCGTATTTTTTCTTGAAAGCCTGATATTCTGTTGTTTCTTTGTATATTTGAAATATTGGCTCATGCCTATCGACCCCCATGCTATTTTAATCAATTCTCTTAGGTGGATAAGGCACAGGAAGAGGGTTGAGTACTGGATGATAGAGTATCGGTTAGGAGAAACATACAAGGGATATGAAGGCATAGGGTGTCTGTAGATAGTATGATAACAAGGGTAAATAATGCTCATCTGGATGGCGGAGCCATCCAGAAGATAATTTATGAATAGAAGTGTAGATTACAATGGTCACGTCGATACTCATGATGATATGGCGAGGTAAGTTGGATCTACTAACGGTTTCCAAATTCATGGGAAGCTTGGTGGCAGATGACATTTACGAAAGGAGGTGGCCATTATGATTGGGACTTGTGTATATGAAATAAACTGGGATCATTACTTGATATGCTGAGATTTGTGGTTCACGTCATCTCATATAGTATGGAAACTAATCACGGGGTTTATTTATCAGATAGACAGAGGGAGTTTGATCCGATAAAAGACATCGTGATTTTGCAATTTTGTTGTTTTGTAGGACACTTCCTTCTTACGGTGGTGAGGTCTAATATTTCTACAGATATTTGTGGCAAAACAGGGGTACATCATGATCCAAGAGCAATCATATGTTCTAAATGCATATTTAGTCTAATTCCTTTAAATAATACGAAAAAAATGTAGAATATGTATGTCCTTGCACTAATAATTTGACAACGACTTAGAAACATGATGAAAGTTACCCGTCATATTCTTACCAGTACTGGATCATCTAAGTATTGGATCACATGTGTGTAGAATTTGTAATTGATACGGGATCACCTGAGTGTCAGATCGCCTATGTGTAAGACTTACAGTTGGTACAGGATCACCTGTGTGTAAAATTTGCAATTGGTACAGGATCACCTGATTACCTGAGTGTCGGATCACCTGTGTATAAATTTTGCAGTTGGTACAGGATCACCTGTGTGTAAAATTTGCAGTTGGTATCGGAATAGCGCAAGGCCCCTTCTTTTATACTGGATAGGATTCGGTATCGGATAGTCACAGTGAGATTATTTGGTGGTCCTTCATACATAGAGGTGATCATCGACGCGAGATAAGCACAAAAATGAACTTTCTTGAGCTTAAAAAAAACTTGATACTGATTCTGGTGACAGTGATTTATAGAGATAGTTGGTGTTCTATGGTCAAATCTATTTGAAAAACCATGTAGTTGCCATAGTTTATAGATAAATAATGCAGGAAAGCTTTATAACAGGAGGGTACTATGTAATGACCAATAACTGAGATGACAAAACTCCTTTTCTGCTGGAACCAAGGTGACCATACTTTTGCTGGCATTTCCTCTTTTATTACAACATAATAATAATCCTAACTACTACTTTTCTGTGAATTTTTAACGAGCCTAGATTAGTTAATGCTCGTCGGTATTTTCAATTTTATAGAGTGTGAAAAACTTAAAGGAAACTCTCTACACTGTACCATGGATTTTTGTCGATCCCGGGCCAGTTCCTGCTCGCCGGTGTTTTCAATTTTAAAGAGCCTAAAAAACTTAAAGGAAACTCTCTATACTATCCCATGGATTTTTATCGATCCCGGGCCAGTTCCTGCTTGCCGGTGTTTTCAATTTTAAAGAGTCTGAAAAACTTAAAGAAGACTCTTTCTGGTAGCTGTCCTCCTTATTTGTTTATCTACATGGGAACACCACCATTTTTTCTTTTGTCTTGGTTAGTTAAAAAAAAAAAAAAATTCATCTCATGACACACCTATGTATAGAAAATTCATTTATACAATTTGAACTTACTATGGTAGGTCAACAGGAGGGAAAACCTTCTCACTTACCAGTTGCATTTCAGTAGTCTGAAGAACATTTTTGACAAAATCCTCCTTTGACAGCGGTTTGTGATAAACCTTCAGTCGATGTCCATTTACAACAAGGGAAGTATGATTTTCATCAATAGTTTTTATCCTTACTGCACCATTGTCATATACTATATCAACCTCATAGGGCCCCATCCATCTGGTAGACAATTTTCCTTTGAAATTTTTAAATCTGCTATCATATAGGAGGGCCCAATCACCTGGCTAGAAGGACTTTTGTTTAATGTACTTTTCGTTCCATTTGGTCCTTTGTTATTGTATCAGGGTGGTTATTTGTAGAGAATCTTGTCTTATCTCATCAATATCATTTAATTGTAATAGCCTCTATTTTTGAGCTTCATCCAGGTCCATTCCTAATTGCATGGCAGTTCTGAAGGTCTTTACCTAAAAATCTACGGGCAGTAGTACCGTCTTTCCATATACCAACTCATATGGTGTATGGCCTATTGTATTTCTCCAAGATGTCCTATAGGCCCACAAGGCTTCAGGAAACCTATCAGCCTAGTCTTTGTGATGCAGCTAAACAGTCTTAGTGAGGATGGCCTCTATCACTTTATTGGTCAATTCTACTTGGCCATTGGCTTGGGGGTGATAGGGTGAGGACTTTCTGTGTCTAATGTTGTATTGTTCGGTAAGGGCCTTAACCAAATTTGAGGTGAATTGTGTTCCTTGATCAGTGACTATCTCCCGAGGTACCCCGAAACGAGTGAAAATTTCCTCAAAGAGAAAATCTACAACAAATTTTTCATTGGCTGAATACAGGGCCTTGGCTTCTACCCATTTTGTTACATAGTCTGTGCAAACTAATATGTACTTTTTCTTCCGGGACATGGGATTGATAGGTCCTACAAAATCTAAGGCCCATTTTTCAAAGGGTTTGATTACTACTTGGGCTTGGAGTGGCATTTCATCGACTGATGTAGGTCTTCCCATTCTTTGGCAATCATCACAGCTGGCCACGTATTTCTTTGCATCTTTAAAAATGGTCGGCCAATAATAGCTAGATTGTAAGATTTTGTAAGCTGTCCTTTTATCATCAAAGTGGCCACCACATGGGACGTCATGGTAGGCTCTGAAGATATCCTTCATTTCATCTTCCCAGACACATCTTCTGATTACCAAATCAGGTCCTGTTCGATATAGGGTATCTTCATGCGACATATAATTGGCACTTAGCTGAATCATTCTTTGTTTTCTCTGGATGTCATACCTTGAGGCAGCTTGCCAGTTACCAAATAGTTGGCTACATCTGCATACCAATGGGTTAAAGTAGAAATAGAAAATAAATTATCATCTGGAAAATCATCATCTACTGGAGTACTGTCACCTATATGGATAATCCTAGACAGAAAATCAGCAACCAAGTTATCTCTTCCAGGCCTATCTATAATAGTGATATTAAATTCTTGTAGTAAAAATAGCCATCTAGTTATTCTAGAATTTGTAACAGGTTTATTCATTAGAAATCTGATAGTTGAGTGATCTATGTGCACAAAAACTTCATATCCTATTATATAGTGTCTAAACTTGTTGATGGCATGTACTACTGATAAGAATTCTTTCTCTGTGACAGTATAGTTTTCTTCACCAGGTGAGAGGTTCTTACTAACACAGTATATAGCATAAGGAATCTACCCTTCTCTTTGTCCTAATACAACTCCCAAAGTGGTATCTGAGGCATCTGTACAGATATGGAAAGGAAGAGACCAGTTTGGACCTCTCAAAGTAGGAGCACTTGACAGTTTTGTTTTTAAGATTTCAAAAGAGATTTGGCATTGCTCATCCCAATAGAATTCAACATCTTTCGTTAATAGTTTGAAAAGGGGGGCAGCTAGGTTTGTAAAATTTTGAATAAACCTCCTATAGTAGCCGACATGCCCTAAGAAACTTATGATTTCCTTTTGTGAACTAGGGGTCTTAATTTGGAAAATAATGTCGATTTTGGTAGGGTCCAATCTTATTCCGGTACTGGAGATGTGGTGACCTAGAATGATTCCTTTAGTAAGCATCATTCTTGATTTTTCATGACTGAGTGAGAGGTTGGTCTCTCTACATCTAACCAATACCTTCTTCAAATTATCCAATGCCTGTTGGAAATCATTTCCATATACTGTGAAGTCATCCATGTAGACTTCCACACAATCATTGTTCAGATCGGAGAAAATAGCCAAGGAAACCCTCTGAAAGGTAGTAGGGGCATTACATAACCCAAAGGGGAGAACCCTATAAGAATAGGTTCCCCAAGGGCAGGTGAATGTGGTCTTATCCTAGTCTTCTGGTGAAATTTGTATTTGGTTGTAGCCACTAAACCCATCCAGAAAAGAAAAGTACCTCTTCCCAGATAAAGTATCCAAGACCTGATCTATGAAAGGTAAAGGGAAGTAGTCTCTATAGGTATCCTTGTTTAGTTCTCGAAAGTCCACACAAATCCTCCATTTCCCGTTTTTCTTTGGTACAATAACTAATGGGGAGACCCATTTTCTATCTGATATAGGGTAAATGAAATTGGCTTGTAGGAGTTTTTGGAGTTCTTCCTTTACTATATCTTTCAAGGCCGGGTTCATTCTTCTCTGGGGTTGTCGGATAGGTCTGATTTGAGGGTTAGTGTAAATATTATGCATACATTTATCTGGGTGGATCCCTTTCATGTCAGAGTAATCCCATGCAAATGCATCGGATTTCCCTTGAATCATTTGTACCAGCTTTTGTTGTTGATCTATTTCTAGGATGACATTGATATACAGGGACTTCTTAGGTCTGATTTCTACAGCTTGGACAGTAGACTCCTTCCCTTCCTCTATTTTCAAAAGAGTGGTTGTTGTAGAAGTAGAAGGGTGCCAAATTTCTTGAAATTCAGGGCTAAAGATGTGTGTGTAGTTGGGGAAATATTGGGGATAGTCAATGCATGTCGAAGAAACCAATAATAGACTGGATTTGTTCTTCAGAGTGTTCTTGTACTCCTTTTACTTGTTCAAGTGTCAACAAGGGTTGGGTACTATCCTCCTCCCCATACGGATTCTCCAACCAGAGAGGGACTTCCATGGTTGGTTGGGTGGGGGGAAAAAGGATAAGTTTCTGACTTTGAGTGCTATTAGAAATTATCATTTCTCCAGATCGACAACTAATGAATGCATCAGTAGTGGCCAGCCAAGGTTGGCCTAGTACCACTGGGTGTCCTAGTTTGGGGGATTTGGGATGGATTACCGAGAAATCGACAGGGTATTCCCAAGAGGCCAATGTCACTGTTATATCATCTAAACTTCCTGCTGGGGTGATGATTGATTTATCTGCAAGTTCTAGAAAAGTTTGTGTAGGTCTTAAGTGATCTAGTTGCAGTGTTTTCATAGTGTTTACTAACATCACATTTATTGCTTCCCCTAGATCAATCAATGTATTAGGCAAGGCAACACCATTGATTTCTATGGTTACCATTGGGTTCCCTGGATCACTATACTTGGAAGACATTTCTGTTATAAACTCGGATAACTGTGCTACCACCCGTATGACAGGAGGCTCTTTCCTCTTTCTCCCTGGATTTTTAATGCAAAGGTACCATACAATTTTAGCATAGATAGGTATGTCTTTAATGGCATGTAGTAGTGGGATCTTTACACATATATTCTGGAGTTCAGTCTCTAGATTATGTTCTAGAGGTTCCTCGGTTTTCTTTATGAGCAACATTTCTAGGTAAGGGGGATTCACTTCATGGGGTGTTTCTTCTACAAAGGAGTTTGGAGAAGGGATTTCTTGTGGTACTAGAGTGTTTCTTTCTTCATTCATTGGATCAGTCATCTGTTCTTCTCTTTGAACCGTTTGGGCACCTATTTGTTCCTCTTTATTTGTGTGATTATGCACGTGTTCCTCTTGAATGACCATAGTGGGATTTGTTTTGTTTACAATCCTTCCTGACCTTAATTCTATTCCATTAAATGGAGCCGACGTTATTACATATGTAGGAAATGTTTGTACTTCAACTTTTTGTATAGGTTGTGTCGGTCTGTTATTTGGGTTAGGGATAGGTTGTGCAGGAATAGGAGTAGGTTGAGGAGGGTTTTGGATGGGTGCAACTTGCATTGGTTGCTGCATATTTGGATTCATGGGTAGTGCAAATGGTTGTTGTGGAGGTGGAAGAAGAGCAGGGGGGTTAAAACTTGGGAGCAACTGTGAAATATTCGAAGGATATTGTGGATAGGTGGGAAAATTTGTTGGTTGAAAGGGGACATTTCCATATACAGGTCCTCTCCACCCCTATTGCCAAGGTTGGGTTTGTGTTGACCACTGAGGATAAGACATGGGAGATACCCATTGTTGTTGGGGGTATTGTGCACTTGGGTTGGAAAACATGCTGGGGTTTTATTGTCTCCATGGTCTCCTAGGGGGGTAAGATGTCTCAGGTTCTCCTCCTCCCTTGAACATAGCCTTGAGTCCGAGGAGAGAAGGGAATTCATTAGTAGGATGGTCCTCTATGCAAATCCTAGAGTTCAATAACATTAAGGGGGAATTCCTTTTCAGTGTGTTTCCTCCTACACTGATGACAGAAGATTGCTAACGCAACTTTTCTTCCTCTTGTTTTCTTTTAATTTGCATGGTATCTAGTTGGGAACTGATGGTGTATAGGATATCTATTTTAAATTTTTATAATAGATTTCCTAGCTCAATCCTTGTGACACCTCTGGATGTGGGTTTATCAATTTTGTTGGTAGGGTCCCTTATACTTTTCCCTGTTTTAGCTTGACTACAAGAGTATCTTTTACAGTACTCTTCTATGTTTGCAAATGGTTTTTGGTATATGTCCTCAAAAATCATAAGGTTTAACACTTCAATGCAATCGTCCCTCACCCCCTTTAGAAAAACAGTCCTAACTGTAGCTATATCTAAGGAAAACTGCTTAGTCTTTTGGTAATTGTATAAGAACCTTTCTAAGTAGTCTTCTAAGCTTTCTTCTTCTGATTGCTACATTTTGAATATATCATTCCTAGCATCCCTAGGTCTACAGTAATCCTGGTATTTCTAGAGGAATGTCTCCTTCATACCATCCCAAGACAAAATTGTGTGTTCCCCTAAGCTCATGAACCACCGTAGTGCCGAATCTTTTAGTGTGGCTGGGAAAAGTTTTAATTTTTGAGCATTATCTGTGTAGTTATAGCTCCTACACAATATGTCAAATTCAAATAAAAATGAGTCAGGGTCTTATGTCGACATACCTCTGAAATGAAAAAGTGAAGATAATGGAATGTTCTTCATTGCAATGTCTTTATCCATATCCAGTATGGGGAATCCAAATGTCTCTGTTTCATTGGCTGAGTTTCCCTATTCTTCTGCCATGTTTCCGAGCACTCTGTAGGGAGGTGGCGAATTTTCTCCACTGAGTGATGGTTCCACCACCGGGTTCTCTGGTATCTCTGATTGTTCCAAGGTTTTGTGTAGTCTTCCAACATTAGATGCAACCTCTTCTATTATCACCTCTGCTTCTTTTCCAGTTTCTCTTCTGGATGGGGTTGCTAGTGTTGTCTCCTTTTCTTGCTGCCTTTTGTTTGTAATATGAACAGTGGCTTTGGATCTGGTGCCTTTTTCTGTTGCTGCAATGGCTACCTTTGAGCTCTCTCCTCTAAATTTTTTTCCTGCATGAGTTTTTGATGAATTAGTATAAGGGGGGGTTTTCTTTGTTGTTTGTTTTTCTGGTTTTTCTAAGATTTTAGGAGCAATAAATCTGCCTTTATTATCCCTATACCTACTCATAAAAAAAAATGAAATCAATAAAAATGCAGATTCCTAATTAAAGGTAGGAGGACAACCTGACTTTGGAGCAACCCCACCAAAGTGGATACGCAGGTTCTTACCTTTCTTCTTACCATCTTCTCTCTACCCTCAGATTATCCTCAAATCCAATCCAATGCTTCATCAAACCAAAAAAACATATGCTACATGTTACTGTTTACAAGTCCTCGGCAACGGTGCCAAAATGTTGGTGCGTAAATATGTTCACTGTATATCTCACATTCATTTAAATGTCAATCTGGGATTCGTAATTGAAAGATTCGTTACACCATGTGCTGAGAACAAGTAACCTATCTAAGTCTGTTGCATATAGGAAATAATTAATAACATAAAAATTCCATTTCTAAGATCTCTAAATATTTCAAAATATCCTCTAAACCTAAAAGAGAAAACTGATAATGAAACTCATACAAACAGTCAATCAAAGAAATGTTGTCTCAGAGAAACAAGTATGTTCATATTAGCCACTTGTATTGGAAACATGGACTTTAAGAACCTTGTTTCCTGTAATGATTAAAGAAATCAATTTCAACCATTCTGTAAACAAAAACCGACTTCAATCTCATGTAACTCAATTAAACCAGTACGAGGGAAATTCAGTATGACTGAAAGACTTTATTACAACACATGTAGGTAAAAGATAATGTCTCCTGGTCCCCTACGATACTATAATCAAAATCTTAAAATATCATCCCACACTTCAAATCATGAAATAGCTACCTGCAATACTGGGTAATAAAATATATATTCAATATAACACTTGTTGTTACACGCCAATCCAAAATAATGAACTCGATGCTCAATCCTGAGAATGAACTAAAGATTAATCACACACACACACTACTGTAAACTATCCAAACAAACACATAGAACGCATACAATGAGGTTTACCTTAGTTGGGGTGGTGGGCCCTTGCCAAACCAACAAGGAACCTCTTAAGGAGTTAACAGGCTAAAAATTTCACTCACAGCCAAGAATTGACATAAAATATCTTCTGTATTAATTCAACTGGTAAATTGGATCAACATTATTTTACTTCATACATGATGACAACAAATACTGTCTGATTCTTATAATATATTTCTTACATTCCTCTCTACACAACATTCCTTATATAAGGTAAGCTGATACTACCAATATGTATGGATAACCATTAAACAGTTCGGGAAATTCCAGATTTAAGATTTACATTGAATTTTGAGGAGTTGACTCCATCCTCATGACACAAAGTGCATGAGCGATGGAGTCTCTTGCAACTGGAGAGATAACTCAGACACTTCTATCCAACTGTCTTCTCTAACTTTTCACCATTATCCAAGTCCAACTAGCGCATCCCGAAATAGAGGTTTTAGTATTGGATTGAACACAGTCGCGAGTCTGGTACCAGAATAGAACAGAGCAAGGAGTACCAGAATAACGCACATCTTGGTACCGGATCAAAACTATCTTAGGTATCGGAACGGATTCAGTATTGGATTACATGGTGTCTGGTAGTGCCAGATAGACTGCTCATAAATCAAATTATTAGAAATATACAAAATAAAACACTTTCAATCAAATTAATTAAAGAAAGTTAAACAAACATGCTTTAAATCACCAATTACCTCTTGTAGGCATGACATAGCTATTATGCATGTATTTTGGGAGGGAATAGTCCAGTATAGGTTTTTAATAGAGGCAAAAGACTTATATAGAGGGTAAGATAGGGTATTATCTTATGGAAAAATGGAGACTCAACAATCTCAACAAGGGAAAATGTAAATAAATTCAAAGGAGTTACTGGGACATTAAAAGGTCAAACCATTTTTTATCTTTTAGATGATGACTTCTTTTTATTATGGCATTTGAGAAATCTATTCCAAATTGCTCCAACATATGAAGAATGTACTGAGTTGGAGAAAGATTATAGAAGAATGGCATCATGAGAATATCCTTTGAATCAAGAATGGGAGTAGTTCACACAACTCCAATGACCTAGCCAACAACATGGAGAAAAATCAGGAATCCAAATATGTTCCTTAAGTTTTGGAATTTAGTTTGTCTATTTTTTGTAATTTTCACTTGAGACTAGGAAAATGTAACCAATTTGGTTACACGTTTTGTATCTATAAAATAATAATGGAAGAAGTGAAGAAGTACCTCTCGTCCTTGTATGTAATTGAAGACTTTTCAATAAGGAGATCAATTTTGTGCAGAAATACATGAGATTTTATTACTCATTTCTTTGAGATATGTTCTTTCTATGTGATGTTACTTATGTTATCATAATTCATCTTCTTCAAACTATTTTTTTTATGTTATGAATGGATGCAATTTAGTACTTCTTCTACTGCAGTTTATCTATTGAACATTTATTCAGGTATAGATTTTCCTCTATTTTGTTGTGAGAAAAATAAGACCTACATTTGTATATGTGTTTATTATTCGTCTGTTTCATAATTTAGATACACATTTCATATTCCTACTATCGAGATTAAAGTAAGATTTATTCATATTAGATACCTTACTTTATATCTCATTTTTGTTTACTTGCATTCTTCTTTCCATCTTTTGATTATTTATAAATACTTAAATAAAGAGATATTGCCTTTGTATTTCTAATTATTAGATTATTTAAATTCCACTCTTATTAAAAGGTTGAAAAGAAGTATCAAATTAAATTATCATTAAATTGATATGCCTAACATCGTTCTGTGAGCCTAGAAAAAATCCGAGGACTAACATCTTCCATGGATGTGGTTCTCATACAGGAACCAAATTGCCTTCCTATACCTCTAAATTCTACAAGAAAATGTTCATGCAAACAATTTTATATTAGACAAAAATATATGCACACAGTTCTAGAAAAGAATTGCATAAATTTTTCTACTCTCTAATGCCCCCAATCATTTTCTTTTGTATTGGTCGTAACTTAAACTGCCCATATCAATTTTTTGGGTTGATAGATGGATTCTCCTCTCTAAGAGATTTCCAATGACTACTTTCTAGCTCAATTCTGAGCTCTGAGCAGAAAGTTATAGTTATTTGAATATTGCTAATTTACCCCTTTTGTACACTTTTCATTCTGGTGCAATTAATCCCAGACACCAACTTATGTCACTTGTAGAAGTAAATTTGATATGTCAGGAACCAGGGAAAATTTTGTATGAGACAAAGATAATAATGATGACAAGGAATTCATAACAACTATAATATTGTCAATTTTATGCTCCAGTAAAAAACTGTAGCAATCTGGAAATGACAACATTGCCCTTTTTTACCCCTTTTTCAAGACTTAGAATTTTTAATCAAATTGACTATCTCCCAAACTATG
>SNQJ01S0060714.1:84568-96307 GCA_010110895.2 Picea sitchensis | reverse complement strand
GGCATACCGAGCTTAGTCTTTGTTCTTTCTCGTGCTCGTAAATACATGAGAATGCAACCAGGTAAACTTTTATCTCTTTTTCGGACCCATATGGATACACGAACACACGAAAAAGGAACCCCCTGGAGTCATCTTTAAACTCTTTTCAAACTCTCTAAATATGAAAAGATCGTCAAGTGACCTTGCTTCCTTTCACACTCGTTAAAAGGTTCGAAAGGGCGCCTTTTGAGCGATAGTTTATCTCTTTTTCGGTCTCGTTAGACTACTGTACGAAAAAGGAACTGAGAGAGTTCTCTTTAAAGTGTTTTTCCAGACTCTATAATCTTGAAAAACCTTCGAGTTTTCTGTCTTTGGACTCGCTAAAGAAAACATCGATAGGCCCATATGGGATTGAACCCTTACTTCTTCCAGTTCATTAAACAAAGGACGAGGAACTTACCGAAGGTGAGTTTTATCGAGCATGTGTTATCCTCCTCGAGATCATTAAATTAAAAAGAGGTACTCGTCTATCTGGATGGGGGAAAATTGAAAGAACCAAGCCAAGCAGTTTCTTGGGAACATTACCGAATAACTCTTAGAGTCACCCTTGAACACAACACTTTATCTTTTGCACGCATCATAATCCGTTGAACCTCTGCACTGAGCCAATCCTTTTAGTTTCTTTCACTCCTCTGGGTCACCTGACGTAAGTCACAGCATCCACTGCATCATCAAGTTTTGGTCCATGTCATGTTTCTGTTGTTGTGCCTCAGTGTTCAAGGGAAGTATCCGCCTCGAGAGTTAGCCTTCACAAATATCTTGTCTCAATACCCGTGTCAGTCCATGTTCATTTGATCTACCAATTACATCTCTGTGTCTGTTTCGTGTCGTTGATGGGGGATACATTAAGTCCCTCCTTTGACGAGCCTATTCCTATCGACTTCAACACATTATCCGGGAACTAGGCTTAGAAACCAGTTAGTACTTTAGGACCTGCATGCCTCAATGGTAGGCCTCCTCACATTCGACAGTAGGTTTACATCATTGACCTATGATTGGATGATTCCACGTATGTTCGACTTCAACTCATCCATTCACATTCGTTGGGATGTACTAGAGTACCTTGGGAATCATTGACATTAATGGTGATCTCCCTCGTACTTGTTAACGGTTTACATCATTGACCGGTAATCAAGTGGTTTCTGCCATGTTCGACATTAGGACATTTATTCACATGGTTAGATTTGTACCATATTGGAATTGGTAAGAAGACCCTGGGTTGAGTGATCACTTTGATATATGCTTTGCCCAGGTTGCGAAGGAGTTCCTATTGGAAAAATAACACATACACTGTTACATAGATCCACTTTGTATTGGTCGTGGCTATTTCTTGTCATTTCGTAGAGCCACTGTGTATTCTTCGTGGCTACGATCAGTCCGATTCATTAGAGTATAGATCCACATTGTATCTTCGGTGGCTATATCTTTTTATTAATACAATTATGGATCCACAGTGTATTTTATGGCGGCCATATCTTGCAAGTCTTGATCACCCAAGCATAGGTATGCCTGCCTTGGGTTTTGGAATATGTCATGATATTTGTTGGATGTTTGTGTGCATCTTCCGTCAGGTTCTCCGAGTCTATACCCTTGCTTAAACATCTATAAATAATTTCAGTTATCATTTCACATCTTCTAACTTCATACTTTGGGGGGAATTCTGTTACACCTCAAAATTACTCAACTGGATAAGTGTCGCATGTTCCTCTCAATTGTCGTAAGTGTCACATCTTCCTTACAACTTTCTCAAGTGTCACAAATGTTGTTCAAGCATACTGCCATAATAATGACACTAAGGAGGCACTTAAAATATCTCATGCACTTGATTTGGAGAAGAGGAATTGATTAACTGAAGACCAGGAACTCTTAACACCTGAAAAGATCTCTGAAACAAAGGTTCTGAGGGTGAGGGCTCCCCTATATCAGTCTTAGGAGCATTGGTGCTCCCCTATAAGGCCTCAGAGAGCGTTATAACGCTCTCCTTCCCTTCTGAGGGAGCGTTATCCACCTTCGGAGCGTTGGCGCTCCCCTTAAGGTTCCTAGGGAGTGCTACAGTGCTCTGATGCCCATTTTTAGGGAGCGCTGCCTAATTTGGGGCAGTAGTTGGCCCATTGAGGAGAATAAGGGGAGGATATTTCAATATTAGAAGGCAGTTGCATTCGAATTCTTGGTTCCATCAGAGGATCCCTGATCTAAAGAGGAAGTTTCTCAACTTGTTCTAAAGATAACTCAAGAGGTTAAACTCCTCTTAACCTATATAAGCAAGCTCTATGATGGTGAAAAGGGGGGAAGAATTGCTAGCATGAAACCTATGATCTCATAGGAAACACATAGTCAGCCAAAGGAGAGTGATCAGTGAAGCTGCTGTCATCCAGGTTGTGGATATTTCGAGCAAGGGTTAGACGAAGGGGACTTGACGAAGCTGTCGCATTTGCATCTATGATTGTAAGTACTGTTGTCGTTATTCTCATTAATATGACACGCTTGGCCTGTTTCTTTCTAGTTTTTGTCTGATGTTACATGAAATTATCATTGATAGATAGATCTGTTTCCAAGATAATATCAATAGAGTAGGAAGTGGTCGTATCTTGTTTGTCTACAGGACTCAGCGAGGAGCAAAGGATCGGAGCGCAACTCAGAGCGTGCAGGGAAAAACGTCGATAAAGAGGTACTTCTATTCTCCTTCCTTCTCATGTGTTAGTTTGTATAGATTTGAAAGGAAGTCAGTGTCCACGTTAAGCATTTTTTGTCTTAGAGTTAGAGTCAAGCTCTTTGAGGCAATCTACCTGTCCGCAGGGAGATTTTCCTACAACAATGATTATATATTGATGTCGTATTTCCCTTTGGAATCAAAGTCTATAACATGATGAAACTGAGAACAAGAGAGGAGGATATGCCTTCCCCAAGTCGAATAAAACAACTAAATGCTTGCTAGAAGGAAAAGATTAAAAAATTGAATAACATTGTTCAATCATGAAACGAAGCCATACAGTAAGAACTGTTCAAGAGACTCACAAATATAGACCTAGCAGGAGGTACTAACGAAGTACAAGACCCTAAATTAATTCTCAACTAAATGTTTGTAACAAAGTGACAATTTGACGAACAATTTGAGATATATAAAGGGTTATCAGTTGAAATTTTTTATGGAATACTCAAATATAATGAAGATGATATAGACAATTGGCTAGTGGATTATTCTGTGAAAAATAAATATATTGAGGAAGCAATACATGGTATGTCTCTTGAATTAATATACTTGGAAGGTGAGTTATTCAACATTAAAATCCATCATGAGATAAATGTCGCACCAATGAAAAACTATATTGAAGAATGGTTCAACAAATCAATGGAAAAATTTACCAACGAAGGGAAAGAAACAGTTGAGACAGTTCCTGTAACCATCGATAAAGACAATAAAAGGACAACAACAAGCAAGTGAAGACATGAGATACCATCATAGTCTTGTTTTTCTATCATCGCCCACCATCCTCTTTATACAACTTACTTCTTGTTTATATTTTATTTATAGTCCACAAGAGCCCAAATCTCATACCTAAGGACAAACACATTTAAAGTTCAAGGCTTTGTAACAGACTATATGTTTTTCATAAATTCCAAGAGAGCTATTTTGGGATAATTTTTTACTGTGCTCTGTAACTCTGAGTTTTGAATATAAAGTATTTGAGATTGATCTATCATTATCTTTATTTTATCTTCCCATGTGTCTACTCTGTTAAAGTTCTCTTATGTGTGCAGACCATTTTCTTTTCATTTTATGTGATCATAAATATTTAGTTTAACTATGATGGATGTGAGGAAATTTTTTCTATATTTTTCAAGTATATGAAGTGTGCGGTTCCTGGTCATTTCTCAGGAACTCTCTTTAAAATAAAAACAAAACATTTTCATTCTTGTTATTTTTTTCTTGCAATCTTTATATTTCTTTGATTGCCACAATGGACTTCTACAAAGTCCTATATTCTAAAGATATAGAGTCCCAAGAAAATCTCAAAATAAAGAGTACCACCTCTATAAAAACACAGGGGTATTTGTATCCTTGTGAGGTTTCCGTTTTGGTCCTAACGGATTCTCCTGGGGAATGAATTGAAATTTGAAATCTGGTTTAGCATTTGTTGAAAAATACATGACTTTTCCCCAGGCTGATCAACCCCACCTGAAAATTAGATTGAATAATCAACGAAGCATCTTACATAAGCTATATAATTTGGTAATAATGAATGCTGAGACTTGAGAAGAATTAGAAAGGTCCTGGAATATCTTATCCCGAGAAAAAGAAAGAGAGATACTCTGAAGACAAAGGAGAGATGAGTGACAAGATCAAAGAAACCAAGGGCTAGCTAGAGCAACACAAGGAAAAGGTTGGGATTGAAGTTGGACGAATAAAATGGATCCATTACTAGAAGTAAAAGCAATAAAATATGTATTCCTAGAACATTTTCGAACCTGAAAGAAATAAATGAACAACCGCAAGAAGAACCACGAAGAGAACCTCATGAAGAGAGACAGGGAGGTGGAAGAGATGCTGCAAGAAATCAAGAAAACTAAAGAAGAATAAGATATTTCGATTTAAATATTCTAGGTGAGAAACATGACCTCCCTGTTCTCTCTAAATGTACCTTGAAGGAATTTTATGGATATGGAACAGTCGATGCCAAAAGATACCTTAACTTATTTCTGGATGTTTGTGATTTTCATAGTGTTGAATATGATGATATGATGGTAAGGTTATTTATTGAAACCTTATGAGGAAGATATTATGAATGGTATACAACATTACCCAGTAGGTCATTTGGCTCGTTTAATGACCTCGAAACCATGTTCTTGTCTATGTTCGCCCCTCCAGTTTCATATCATACCCTTCTCACCGATTTCACCCAAATTGGTTTGAGGAAGAATGAGAGAATATGAAATTTTAATCTTAGGTTCAATTAAACCTTGAGTAAGATTCCAGAAGATAAAATACCTAATGACCCAGTCATACTCGGTTGTTATAAGAATTTGATGCTCCCAAATGTGAAATATGATATTAGAACATCCCATATGGATACCTTGGAGGAATAAATGATTAAAGCCACTGAGATGGAATAAATTATGATTGAGATGAGTTTTGACCCTGACATTATTCCGAGAAAAGTACAAAGGAAGTTGGGAGGCTTAAGTATTGATAATCAAGGAGCCTCTAGCTCAAGAAATAAAAACTAATTGAATCCACAACTAACCCAAAATCAGACATTTGGAGGATGATTTTTCAAGGGAACCATACCAAATGTGAAGGCATACCCTATTGCGGCACAAGAAACCAAGAAAATAATTGAAATTGCACAAATGAATAGAACCATAAGGAAAATGTAAAATGAGATAACTAGACTAAGAAGAGGGGATAATTATGTATCAAATATGAGAATGTCGGTCCAAGAGAGAAGAAGGAACCCTCCCCAAGAAAACAGATTGAGGTTTGAAAACATGGATAATCTGCAAAGGCCAAGGGTTCCCAGGAAACCAACCCCCAATGCAGTTATTTTGGATGATTTATATGATGAGAAAATGGTTGAGAAAGAGAACTATTATTTACCTGATGAAAGTTATGAGACTTTACAGATGGACAAATGCAATACGTCCATGTATATATTTGAAGAAGGTGACAACGACCCCAAATCGCAAGAAAATGTCACCCAGAAAAGAGGATTTGTAAATAAATCCAAGAATAAAAATGATTCTCAGAAAGAAAATGAAAAAGATAAAGAAAAAATGAATGAATGAGAAAAAGATGGATAGTGTTGGAAGTAAGAAGCAACACCTGATGTCAAAATCCACTTAGATGACATACAATGTTGTAGAGGACTTATCTAAACTAAGGATAAATCTTCTTTTGACAAAAGTGGTGAATATTCCCCAACAAAGGGAAAAGATTTTGAGATTATTGGATGCTCTGTCTAAAAAAGTGGAAGTTGTTGTTACAAGTCCGAAACAAGGCTATAACAAATCAACCGTCAAGTTGAGAGGTAAAATCCCTACCTTCTATATTTCAATTGAAAATCATAATGTTTCACTTCATAATTTTTTAGTTGATATTGGCGCGAGCAATAATATTATTCCATTGGAAGTCATCGAGGCATTGGGCATGAATTGTACCAAATATTATGATATTGGTGAAAGTATATATGCAATTGATTCTAGACAAGTGGAAGCTTATGGATAGATCAAAGACTTTTATGATTGGATTACGACGACTCCCCATATTATTACAATTTTCAATATTATTGTGGTAGGCCTTCCTTCGACATATGGAGTTGTTTTAGGAAGAGATTGGTCATCCATGATCAGGGGATAAAAAATGAATGATGGAAGTTGCATGATGCTTCCAGGAAAATAAGGATCCATGATTAAGGTTCCTCATGAACCCACTAGGAAACCCTTCTCTTTAAAAAAGAAGGATAATGAATTAATGGAATATTATATAGATGTTGGGATCGGAAATTATGTTATCCTAGACATGGAACACATTGAAATCCTAAATAAAATTCAAGACATGGAGAATCAAGAGCATACGTTTGAAGGTTATTGGAGGATGTCATTCGATGGAGCTTGTTCAAATTTCGAGAGTGGAGTTGGAATTGTCCTTGTAAGTACAGGGAATATTTTGCATCCACATGTTATCAGAATTGAATTTACATGTACCAATAATGAGGAAAAATATGAATCTTTGATTCAAGGAATTATTCTTGCACAAGAAATGAAGATAGAACATCTAATTGTGATTGGTGACCCCGAGTTGGTATTAAATTAATTCACTCAGAGGTATAAAATAAAAAAAGAAAGAATCAAATAATATTTCTTAAGGGTTAATGAATTGATGGAATCTTTCAGCTCTTTCAAAATTTCTTTCATTCCAATGGACAAGAATCAGAAGGTAGATTCATTGGCTTTGGCAGCCTCATTGTCAAACCAGGATGATATTAACATAAAAAAAAAAAATCAAGTAAAAAGAGTATTCCGACCTTCTGTACCTGATAACCATGAATATTTACAAGTATTTGAGAATGATGAATAGTTGGAATTGTTTTTATTGAATTATGATGATGATGAATATAATCACATATATGTTGTCCTGAAGGATTGTATTCAATGTGAGTCTCTTTTTACAAAATACGATCATGCTAAGAATCTCCTGGAAGAAATTTCACTCCGAAAGGTTCAAGAAACAAGAAAAATCAATATTGGAACTGACAGTTCCCCAAAATATGTCAACTTGGGAGTTCATTGCACCATTGAGGAAGTTGATCAATGTAAATTCTAACCTTGTACAATATTTACTGCAAACAGATATTCAGTAAAATAATAGAAAAGATACAATGGAGGATACAAACATTACACAAAGATTTTACCTCTGGAAACCCAAACCAGGAAAACCAGCATATTCTATATTCATTCATATGTCTTATATTGTTTACAATACAATATACATATAGGAGACAACGACATCTAAAACCCTAACCCAATGACCCGGATTAGTCCACAACCCTAATACCTTAACCGGAAATAGAAAACCATCGGCAAAAATCATGTGCCAAAAAACCACCTAAATACATCACACTACTACTCATTCAAAGAATATAACACATACCCAACATTCTCGCACTTGTTGTTTTCTTTGCATACAGGGGGTTACAGGGTTACATAGTCAACAATCCAGGGCAACAATGTCCATGGATCCTCTACACCAAGAGAACTTCTCAGTGCTCACAAATTTTGTTAATGAATCTGCAACATTCTTCAAAGCGTCCACCTTCATGAGCAATACTTTCTTTTCTTCAACCATGTCTCTCACAAAGTGATATTGAATATCAATATGCTTTGTCTTTGAATGATGAGTTGGGTTCTTCTCTAGAAAAATTGCACTCTGACTGTCACAATCTATCCTTACAGCTTGTTGTACCAACCCAATACCTAAACACAATCTTTGTAACCATACTTCTTGTTAAACATGATTTTTGTCACTTTCGTGATGTCTCTACAAGTGATGTATTCAGGCTCCCACAAGGACATTTTGCTTGAGAAAAGTGACTTTTATCTTCTTCCAAAAAACAAATTTTTAAGATGAGTTCGCAGATTGCCTATATTACAGGATGCGAAAATCCTTCATTCTCGCAGGCAACCCAAACTTAGGGTGTGAATTGTTCACAGTCTACTCTATAGGTAGGGTGTGAACCTGTTTTAAAGCTTGGAAAAGAGAAGAGGTCACAAAGGTTCTAGAATGGAGTCTTCTAGAAAATGAGTTGGAATTTGCATGGTTGGCATCCTACTAACTTCTCAGATTTAGTGGGATCATTCTCATCCATTTAACCATCTCTCCTTCTCCTATATAGTGAAAGGTTTCTCATGGAAAAGGTTAAGCAAGATTGAATGAAGAATTGGTGAAAGAATTGTGTGAATAACTCTGCTTGGATAGAAGCTTGAAGACTCTATTTGGTCTATCAAGTTGTATTGGATCTTCTTCATGCAATTACAAAGCAAGTGTGTGTGCTGGAACCAAGGTTCACTGAAAGGAAGCTTGTGACATCAAGGCGATATGGTTGTATCTTATATTTTCATTTAATATAATACAGCAGCATGTCCCTTTTCCATAAAATCACTCTTATTTTATTGCATAATTCATTGATCATATACATAGGTGGAAATTGAATATACTTTGTTATCTTCACTTTGATTGGTTTGTGTTGTCTTGGACCTGATTTCACAAGAGCACTGAAGCGAAGCGGGAACAACAGACACCTAAGGAAGTGATATAAAGGTATGTCACTCATTCCTTCCTAGTAGTAGATTCAATGATTGCAACTTAGGGAAAGAGTCGTGTCCTATCCTATTTTGTTCTAGATCCAAGTGGATCTAGGGATATATGTTAGTGTCTGCACCTACCTATTTATCCGATAACACGTATTCCTTACTTGCATGAGTGGTTTCCATGTATTCAACTTCTGTAGTTGAAAGTGCCACTATAGCCTGTCTTTTGCTCATCCAACTTATTGCTCCTCCAAACAAGTTAAACACATACCCACTTGTAGATCTCCTATGATTCATATCTCCAACCCAATCTGCAACCACAAATCCATGTATATCCACCACTTTGTCCAATCTCGGTCTTCCTTCATAGCACAATCCATAGCTAGCAGTTCCACGCAAATACCTGAAAACCCTTTTTATTGCCTTCCAATTCTCCTTCCATACAGACCATTACATACATCAAACTACCAACTGCAGCCACATATGGAACACGAGACATGTCCTCCTCCTCTCCATGTGTCTTGGGACATTGATCCACATATAACTTTACACCAACAGGAATAGGAACCTTGACCGATTTACATTCCTTCATATTAAACCTCTACAATATTGTCTCGACATATTTTCTTTGATTTAACCAGAGTTTCCTCATTTTCCGATCTCTTTTAATTTCCATGCCCAAAATGAAATTTTAACCACCGAGATCCTTCATGTCAAATTTAGAGGACAATTGGGTTTTCACATCCTGGATAATCTCTTTGTTGTTTCCTTTCAGCAACATGTCATCCACATACAAGACCAAATAAATCAAATGATCACTAATTAATTTAAAATACACACAGTGATCCTCTTTGATTCTTGTGAAGCCAAGTCTCAACATATAAGTATAATTTTTTTATACCACATCCTTGGTGATTGTTTTAAACCATACAGGGACTTTTTCATCTTGCATACCATCTCCTTCTATCCCTTCACAACATAACCTTTCGGTTGCTTCATATAGATTTCTTCTTCCAGATCCCCATGTAGGAATGTTGTCTTCACATCCATTTGTTCTATTTCAAAATAAAATGCAACAACAATAGATATCATAAATCTTATGGAGGTTAACTTGGAAACATGAGAAAAAATCTCACCAAAATCAATTCCCTCAACCTGGGAATAACCCTTTGCTACTAACTGAGCTTTGTATTTCTCCACTTTTCCTTCTGCATTCAACTTCTTTTTAAATACCCATTTGTTGCCAATGGAATTTCTTCTAGTTGGAAACTCCACTAGATCCAAAGCCTCATTCTTATCCAAAGATGCCATTTCTTCATTCATGGCCCTTTTCCAGAGATTTGCATCCTCTGAATCCACTGCCTCCCTGACATTTCTAGGATCATCATTGACACATCCCTACCAACCCGCAAGTCAGAAGTCAACGCACACATGATCATTCTTCTACCACTGGCCTGAAGATATCTCGACAATTGGCTCTTCTATTTCCCTTTCGGGAAAGTCTGCACCCACAACAAACCTCGACGAATCTCCCTTCGCACTTTGGGAGATCGGACCTCATGGTTCATGAGTCCCTGTGGTCAAGCACTCTATGCCTTCATACCTCCAAACACCGATATGTCAAGTTTCAAAAAGAATGTTGGAACTTTAATGTTCCGCCTCCCCAAATAGTAATCAACGGTTCTGGATCTTCCCTTTGATCCGACGGTCAACGTGATTTCGCGACCCAGGAACTCGAGATATCCAAAGCTCAAGTTCTATGTCCCCTCTACCTTATGGGTCCCACAACTCTTGCTTCCAAATCTCGCGATACCTGAAATGGCGATACGGTCACACTCCTTCTCTTGTCAGCGCCCTCCGCGCGTGACCACCGGCTAGGCCTAACTCTATCACTTTTCGCTTCTCGCTGCTTCGTGAGTTTCGATGTTGAACTCCCGGCTCTTGTCTTGCGAATCCCCGAGACACGAGAGGTCAACGGGGTATTGAATTCTTTCAATAGATGACACGTGTCCACTCGTCTCTTACACGGGCCCAACTCGGACTTCGAAATTTCACGGATCCAAACGTCGAAGCTTCGGTTCTTCGACCCACGAATTCCCAAAATGAACTTTCAGGGGTAGATCCAATGGTCCACGTTGATCTTGATCAACGACTCTAGTTTCCCTTGGGCTTGTGCTTCAGAATAGTGGCCACTGTAATCTCCCTGCTTGTCTGCGAGATCTGACGGCTCGCGGGACTTCATGAATTCTCCATAGAGAATTACGACCATCCATTCTCCCTTTAAGAACTTCCACACTCTTAAAAAGAGTGTTTTTCCACGAAACTTAACCGCCTGCAACATAAAATTGCGATGCCTCCTTTCCACGCCTCAAGGCACCAACCTTCTGTGATTTTCTTCGAGAACTGTGAAGACTCTATCCCTCCTAAGATTTCTCTAACTCTGAGTCTTAAAGAAGACTCCCGCACGCACTCCTTGCGGCGAATCCTTCAATTACTTCAAAGGATTGAAGTCCTTCGACTATGCGCACTCCCTACAGCAGTAGTCCTTCAACAATTTCTCAGGTTCACAAACTCTGAGACTTTACTTGGCCTACGCACACCTTGCACGGCTCCTGTGCTCAACTTTCACTTCCCTGAGAATGAGAACAACATTAACCCTCCTGAGCTTTCAAATATAAAACTCTGAACTCTTGTCAATGCACTCCTTGCGGACAACTTCACTGCACTCCTTGCAGGAACTCTTTCTCAGATAGATAAACAATTGAAACTCATTCCTTACTTTCTCTCAAACTTCAAACACAAACAAAGAAATCATATACATAACATATAAAGCAAATGTATAACAGAAAGTAAACATCCATGAGCATAACATTCAACATGCATACACAGAGAACA
>SNQJ01S0060714.1:42150-77843 GCA_010110895.2 Picea sitchensis | reverse complement strand
GCTCCTGCATCATACTCCCTCGCTTGAAAATTTTCATGGGCTCCTGTCCATGAGCTTGCGCACAGTCTGTCCATGCTTTTGGATTTCTGCTTCGTTCTCCCAACTGGCATCTTCAACTGGATGGCCCTTCCACTTGACCAAGCATTCAAAGTATTGCTTTCACCTGGTATTCTTACCAACTCTTTTGTCCAGTATGTGCTCCATCTGCGGCTTTTCTGCAACTGTCTAATCTAAGCATTAAATTCTATCTACCTACATTCATTACACATAAAGGATCCTATCTACTATGGATGAGAGCGGATCGCTCAAGGTCCTTTTACAATAATACAAGCATGCCTCCACTTAATGACTTCATTAATATTTCAAAACATTTTCAAAAAATGTGTTCAGTGCTTTTCCAGTAGTCTCTTATCTCCGTGTTGTCTCTCTATTGGCTATGCTTGCACGCCCTTCCGATGCTCCTGCATCAATCATCAATAAGAGACAAAGAAAAATTTGAATGGAAATCAGATGGAGTATACCCTTTTGGTAGCCTTATTTCTCAAACCGATCTTTTCAATAATGGATTATGAGGATCTTCTTCTTATTATTCATGTTCTTCTGTAGAGTCTGACTCATCATATTTTAAATCAAACTCTATTTTCTCTGGTTCTTCCTTACTTGGTAGGACTTCATGTTTAACAACATCCTTAATTTCTCTAAATACTACATCTCGGCTATACACTACCTTCTTAGTTTTTGGGTTCCAAATCTTATAACCTTTGAGACCATCTTTGTATCCAATAAATATACACTTTTTGGCCTTCTTATCTATCTTACTCATGTTTTCCTTTGGAACATGAACATATGCATCATAGCCAAATACCTTGAGATGTGTGAGAGAAGTTTCCTTACCAGTCCATAACTCTTGTGTAGTCTTGTCATCCAATGCTAATGAGGGTGATCTATTGACCAGGTAACATGTAGTACCGACTACCTCTGTCCAGAATTCTTTCCCTAGCCCAACACCACTGAGTATGCACCTTGATTTTTCCATCAACGTCTTGTTCATCCTTTCTGCAACCCCATTCTGTTGAGATGTATATGGAGTAGTCTTATGCCTTGCTATACCACACTTCTTACAGAATTATTCAAATTCATTCCCACAGAACTCTTTGCCATTATCTATCCTTAGCACCTTAATTCGTTTCTCTGTTTGATTCTCAACAAGAGCCTTAAACTTGAGAATTCATCTATAAATCAGACATAGTACACAGATTTTCCCAATGATGGGACCGACACAGGTCCAAAAACATCACTGTGAACTAGTTGTAAGATTCCTTCTGCCCTCTTTCCACCAGAGGGGAATCTTACCCGATTTTTCTTCCCATATATACAATGTTCACAGAAATCAAAATCTAGAGAGAAGTTAGACATACCTTCAACCATACCTTTACCATGTAATAGTCAAAGACCCTTCTCTTCAATATGCCCCAGTCTTTGATGCCATAGCATAGCCTTTTCTCTCGATACTATAGGAGTTATTTCTTCTTCAACTCCAATATCAAGAACAATGGAACTATTACACCCATCACTAATAGTGATTCCTTCCAGCTTATATAGAATTCCAAACCAAACTCCTTTCAGCAACACCATTTCTCCTCGAACCATCTTGCAGGTTTCCTTTTCAAATATTTTTTTTACCCCTGCATCGTCCATTTTGCTTACAAAATTAAAACTTCTGGCCAAACCTGGGATGTACAGAACACCAGGAAGTGTTCTAATCCTTCCATATATGAGCCTCAACTTGACTCTTCCCCATCCTATGATTTTGTTTGTCGAATCATCACCTAAGAAAACATTACCTCCATCATACCTTTCATATTCACAGAACCACTCCATGTGGGGAGTCATATGAAAGGATGCACCAGAGTCAACCAACCATGCCTCATGATCTGCATGTGTGCTTTAAGAAGCCAAGTACACATCCCCTCCTTCTTCCTTGGAGTTCTTTTCTTCTGTAGAAAGAGATTCTTCAAATCCCTTCCTTTTCTCAACCTTTGATCTACATTGCTTATTGTAGTGCCCTTCTTTTCCACATCTCCAACATACCCTTACAAAATTTCCAGGAGATTTAGATCTACCCTTACACTTAGATCTCCCACTTGAGAAATTAGATCTATTCCTTTCCTGGGAACATCCTCTTGCAAATAATGCATATGTTATTTATCCTTCCATGTTATTTTGTCTCATCTCCTCTGACAACAAGGATGAGACCACTTCTTCAAACTTCAAGGCAGTTGTATTACTACCTATGGCCACAACCAGACCATCCCAGGAGTCTGGTAAAGAACACAATAAACTGATACATTTATCTTCATCTTAAATTTTAATCTCAACAGATACTAATTCTCTGTCACCGAGTCTCCATCTCTCATCCTCAGGTTATACAACTTATTTCTCAAGAATAATTTATTTACTAGGGACTTAGATTGATACAACTTCCCCAACTTTTCCCATAAATCCTTGGTTGTAGCTTCCTCTAACACATTCAGTAATATTGAATCGGAGAGGCACAGTTGGATTGTGCTCTTTTCCTTCTGATCCAACTTTTTCTAGTCATTCGTTGAAGTTCCTATAGGTGCAATACCTGGATCTACCATGATCCACTGATCTTTGTCCACCAACAGATCTTCCATATTGAGCTTCCACATCTCAAAACTTTTCCCATTAAACTTCTCGATCTCCAACTTTGAATTTATTGCCATTTCTTTTCACCTAAAAAAATCGATACCATAGATCTCCCACTATAACAAGGCTTATCACAGTCCAGATCCAAACCCTTGACCACAAAGGCGTCCCCCTGAAGCCAATAAAGATCTGATACAAAATGTAAATTATAACCTTGTACAATATCTGCTGCAAACAAATATTCACTAAAAGAACAGAAAAGATACAATCGTAGATACAAACATTACACAGAGATTTTACCGCTAGAAACCCAAACCGGGAAAACCAACATATTCTATATTCATTCATATGTCTTACAATGTTTACAATACAATATACATATAGGAGCCAGCGAATCCAAAACCCTAACCCAATGACCTGGATTAGTCCACAATCCTAATTCCTTAACCGGAAATAGAAAACCATTGGAAAAAACCATGTGCCGAAAAACCACCTAAATATATGACACGTTTCTCGAGGCACGTGACATGTTTCCTGAGGCAAAAAAATAATTATCGAGGGCACTGCCCCCGAACCCCAGCACAGACGTTCATACACTACTACTCATGCAAAGAATATAACAGATACCCAACAATCAATATGTTGCATTATTTAAAGAATATCTTGATGTGTTCGCATGGACTTATATGATCTGAAATCTTATGATAAAACAATATTTCAACATATTATTCCTTTGAGAGAAGAAGCAAAGTTGGTCAAGCAAAAAACAAGGATGATGAACGCAAAATCAAAACCTATGGTAAAGTTTGAATTAGAGAAATTAAAGAAGGTTGGAATAATATATCCCATTAGGCATTCCAATTGGATTTCAAACCGTGTGGTAGTAAGAAAGAAGATCGGGGAGATTCAGATGTGTGCAAATTTCAGGGATCTTAACAAAGAAAGTATAAAGGATAATTACCCTTTACCTAACATGGATTTTCTTCTCCAGCAAGTCACGGGATAAGCTTGCGTGTCCATGCTAGATGGTTTTTCTAGGTATAATCAAGTCTTGGTTGTTGAGGAAGACAAAGAAAATACAATGTTCATAACACCTTGGGAGACATATGCATATGTTAGGATTCCCTTTCATTTGAAGAATGAAGGAGCCATATTTCATAGGGCCATGGATCATGATTTTAAGGGGTTGATAGGAAAATTCATGGAGAATTATCAAGATGAATCAACAGTACATTAAAAAACAAGAGGTGATCACATTCATCACCTAAGGAACGTTTTTGACATATGCATATTATATGGTGTTTCCCTAAATCCCAACAAATGTTTATTCATTGTAACTCAAGGGAAAATATTGGGTCATATTGTGTGCAAGGAATGGATCTATATAGATCTAGAAAGAGTTAAATCTATAAATTAACTCAACCCCCCATTGTATAAGAAAGGAGTTCAATCATTTTTTGGTAAGATAAATTTTGTGCGAAGATTTGTTCCTGTCCATGCAAGTATTGTGAAGTCGATCAATTTATTGTTGAGAAAGTACCAAAGGTTTGAATGGACAACGGATACACAAGAATCTTTCAATAATATCAAAAGGGAAATCACTAGAGCTCCAGTCCTCATTAGCTTGGAATATCAAAGTGACTTAATTATCTATTTGTTCAGTACAGAAACAATTATTGCATCTATTCTTACCCAGAGGAATACCAAGGGTGAATAACTCCCAATTAGCTTCATGATCAAAACCATGCATGATTATGAATTGAGGTATTCAGAATTGGAAAATCAATCCTTGTCTCTTGTGAAATCGTGGTGCACTTTCTGACTTAAATACTAAATTCTCATGTCATTGCTTATGTTCCATCCTTGCCAGTAAACATGATTTTGAATCAACATTTGAGAGAAGAAAAATGGGATAACTAGCTGACAAAGATGCAACAATATGATATTGAAATTAAACCTTTAAAGGCTATCAAAGGAAAACGTTTATGTAAGCTCATTACAAATAGTGATTCTTTGGATGAAATGATTTCAATTTCAGTAGGAGAACCATTGGATGATTCAGAATGGTATAGAGATATCATATTCTACTTGAGATATGGGAAATTTCCAGTCACCATGAACCCTAACGAGAAAAGAACATTGAAGATGAAGTCAAATAAATATGTGTTTATTGTTGATATGTTGTTTAGAAGGAACTATGATGGTATATTATTGAGATGTGTTGATGAAAACAAAGCTCAAGAATTAATGGGGGAATTCCATGAAGGAATATGTGATGGAAAATTTTCACCTACCGCCACCTCCCATAAGATAATAAGAGTTAGGTTTTATTGGCCATCATTTTTTAGAGACTCATATGCAACAATAAGGAAGTGTGTATCTTTTTAGAAATTTTCAGGGAAAATGAAGAGATTTGCAATGCCATTACAACCTATATATGTAGAACAACAATTCTCCCAATGGGGACTTGATGGCATTGGGCCAATAAACCAAAATTCAAGCAAGGTACATACATATATTCTCACCATTACAGATTATTTTACAAAGTGGCCAGAAGCAATGGCATTAAAAAGGGTTGATTCTGAAGAGTTAATTAAGTTTCACAAAGATAATATTTTGTCAATATTCGGTGTCCCTGAAAAATTCATCACTGATAATGGTTTGATTTTCATTGGTTCAAAATTTACATAATTCTTTGGAGAATATGGAATTGTTATGGTGTAGAAATAAAACTATTATCCATAAGGGAATGGTCTTGCATAATCCACTAATAAGACACTCATTCAGATATTGAATAAAACTATTGACAAGAACCAAAGGAATTGGCATTTAAAGTTTACTGATACATGGTGGGAAAGAAGAATGAATCCAAAAGACAACACCGAGATGTCTCCATATACATTGTTTTATGGGAAAGAAGAAAACAATTCAATTAGCCTCAAGCTCAATGCTTTGACTTTTATGGTTAATACAGAAGATGCAGGAGATAGTTCACCTATGCAAAGGAGGATCAACTAGTTGTTGAAATTGGAGGAAGAATGGAGTAAATAACTAAATACAAATTCTCACAAACAATAGAGTATCAAAAGATATTTTGACCAGAATGCAACTGTAAAGAATTTTCAGAAGGGAGAACTGGTGTTACTCTGGAACAAAGCTAAGGAGAAACCATTGATGCACACAAAAATTGAAGCACTATGGATTTTACCATACATCATTAAAAACATATCAGGTTTTAATTCCTATATGCTTAAAGAGATGAAGGGTAAAATATTAATGCTTCTTGTTAATGGGAAACATTTGAAATGTTTATTCACCTAAAACTTTCTCATTTCCCTATACATAAATTTTATTTTTTAGTTTTTCAGTTTGTATATTCTTACATTTGACTCCATATCCCAATGGATGGAAGCGTCTGGTCATAAATATTATGGATTCCTAAAAACCCAAAGGGGGTTATCATCCCACAGTTGGAACCAGTTGTTGATATCAATTCCTGCTTCCGAAATTTACCTTCCTTTTCTGTTTTCCCAACTTCCTTTTTTCCATTTATTTTCCCTCTTCTATACCTACCCTTATTCCCCTTTTCTTTTTTCCTTCTTTTATCCCTTTCTCGTTACCATACTTAGTCGTATTTCAAAAATCATGGGTTTTTGGGTAGGAGGATTCGTGGGACTTCATCCCCATCCACGTTCCTATGTCATGAGTCTCACCAACAACCTTGTTATAATATACTTAATCATTTTGCAACTTCGCGGGTTCACGGGTGCAAGCCTTCATCTTCCAAGTTTTCCGATCTCCACTTTACACCCAAAAGGCTCGCGATCTACATTATGGTTTTCAAACTTATCGTGGGTAACGATCCCCTACATATTTCATTTCTCCTATATACAAGTCCGACCAACCACTTTGAAACACTCAGCTTATTTTTTATCGCTCATAACCTTGGGTTTGCAAGTTCTTGGGTTGTTGGGTTCACAAAAGGCTCCATATTCAAAATTTCTCTTCTCTATCCCTGTCATATTCTTACTTTTCCCAATATGCATTAAGTGTGGTTTAATGCTAGTAATTGATCATGAAGGATCCAAAAATATCATCATTAATAAGTGAAGGGATCAAGGAGATTTTTCATTAAATTGCATTACAGAATGATTTTCCAAAGGTTATATGGTTGTCATCTCTCCAAAAGGATTCATTTCAAGTTAATATCCAGCGAAAAGAAAAATCTCATCAACCTATGGAAGTAGCAGCTAGATAGCAGTTTTGTGGTCATCCTTTGAATATTTTTGGTCATGAAGACCATAAATTTCAGTGGTCCAAAGAATAATCATATTACTCATCTCCTCCTACACAAAAGGACATAATCTAGACATACAAAATTGCTCGTGAAGGGTGTGTTCTTGAGGTAATTGACTGCAAAGAAATTGTTGCATGGTGCATTGAAAAGTACATGTTGAGCCAATGAATTGTACAACTCTAAGATCATTCCCCCATTTCCCTTTCACTGCAAATTTTTCATAATATGTTGAAGCTCCCAGAGCCAACACTTACCTTAAAGGGAGAAGACTGTCGAGATTTTATGAAGCAACATGAAAATGGCCTGGATCTCTTTCCTGAGTATTTGGAGAATCTTGCGTGTATTACAAAATATATAACAAGGATTCAAGCCGACTCTTTAAAAACCCCTTCTGGGAAATCGCTTGGTTGTTTACCATTTTGACAGGTCATGAAAGCACTGCTACCATTTTTCGTATGATTATTTATATTTTATATTTTACAGTTAAAGAACAGGCTATCGTTTACCGGGAAAATTGATTTCCATTGAAATATCATCCCAATTATCACATTACAAAAGGGAAAATAAATTATTTATGGCTTCCTATTTGGTATTTGTGAAAATGTATTGTTGTCAATTTCGAAAATTGACTCTATGTAAGAGGGTGAACAGTGAAATAGATCTAGTTATCTTCTGGTATCAGGCATTGTGGAGAAACAAGACTTCTCTGTATTTTTACGAAGTTTACAATGATTGTTGTGTCTATTTTGTCACTTGAGTGAGAAAATTAGAGATGATTACAAGCCCGGTTGGGTTAGCTAAGTAAGACAAAAGTAAAGGAAAGGGTTAGAAAGATAAAGCATAAAATATAAACTAAGAATGATAAAAACAATTAAACTATGGTGCATAAGAACATAAGAACAAGGAACAAACAAGACTCATGCCACCAATGGAAAGGATTGTATTAGTGGAAACAAAACACCAAAGATAAAGGGAGACTTTGGTTCCCCTCTTCCCCTAAGGGAGGGCTCTTGAACCCCCAAGATTGAGCTCTTCTTACAATTTGAAAACTTGAAAGAAACGGTGAAAGAATCCCAAGCTAATTCACTCAAAAGGTGATGTGAATAGTTCAAATGGAATGGTGATAGTATGCTCTTGATGAGAAAAGAGGATTCCCCAAGAGAATAGAAACAACATAACCTTACAAATGAATTCATTGAAAAAGTAGTGCACCCATAGCCTCTTTTTATAGCATAACTTTGAGGCATTATTCAACCACATTTTAGTGTGAACAAGGGGCCATTTAGGGTACACTTAGGTCTTTGACCAGCCACCCAACCAGATTCAACCGAGATTTGGATGTCAAATCGACTTGGAAGATGAACCAAAAGTGGGTAGGAGGCCAACCAACATCATAAATGTGTCGTTCTAAGGTGTGTGTAGCTTTTAGCGTCCACATTTGCGCATCGTGCGCATGTGCGCTTTTCCTGTGTTTCTTGATGGTGCATGTGTGCACGCTCCTTGTATAGTCATAGTGCATCCTGATTTTATAACTGCTTGTATAGTTTTGGACATTTTGGGAATGCATTTTTGGTAATTTTGGTCCATGGGTGAACTAATAGTTGTTTGGAGATGCTGGATTCTTGTAACCATGTGCAGACAAGATTTTAGTGATAACAGATGCCCCCTGATGGATGAGGTTAGGACCATACGCATAGATGAAATTCATCAATGTTTCTTCTATTGAGAGTACCATTGTAATAAAGAGAGAGAATGAGAGTATCAAGAGAAACCCATTGGAGGGAGAGGGGAACCTGTAGGACCCAACCTTTCGCAAGGTGTGAAAAATAAATTGTGTACAAACGAGGCGGGCATGCCCCATGCTCGTGTTATGTAACTCAAAACATGTGTAAGACAGTAACTGAAGTGGTATGTTGGTGAAGATGACTGCAGCACCCTCAGGGGCGTGTTGATGAGAGAAGAGGACAATTATGATGAGGAACAATACTCTGAAAAGTAAGCAATGACACCTGTAGGAAGTATCAAGGATTTGGCGGGCATTGATGGCCCAACAAATTTCATAGGTCTTTGGCACATATAAAAAAAATTACAATAGTCACAAAGTAAGACCCACCATAACATGAGAAAGTGTTGAAGTCGAATTTTATGGAGGCCAACAACAGCAGGGAGCAATGATGGTTCTCCTGATGCCATCTGAGACTCCTCATTGTGAAGGTAATGAGAGTCAAGATATTGTCGCCCTTCTGGAAACTATGATGATGTCGACAAAAAGGGAGATGTGACTCCAAGAAGAAAAGGGCTTTGTAAAATCCACTGGATGAGATCATGAACTGATGAGTAACATAGATGACTTCAGGAAGTGGTGAGAATCGAGACTTCCCTTGGTTGGGGATAAAGGGGGTGTGGCAGCAACCCTGAAACTGGACCTAGCGTCAGGGGGATGACTAGGCGAGGGTTAGATGGTGCCAGAGGCATGACAAAGTGGATAAACTCAAAGAGAAAGGGTACAGGGATAGTGAGATACTCAGGGTTTATGGATGATGTCAACATGAGTAGAAGATAATGGATGTTCCAACCAATAGTGACATGGGTTTTGTTTGCCAAAAGAAGAAGGTCACCAAAGGTGACAAAAAAAATCTATGTAAATGTTGGAAACAAAGGCTTTGTACAATTGCCAAATAAATAAATAATTGGGGATGAGTGTACAAATATAGAAACGGGTGCCCCAGTGCAAGATGGCTTGGCCTATGAGGGCACAAGTTGTGTAGGGAACTGGTGGAGGGTGAGGGGCCCCATGCGTGGGTCTCTGTATGAGGTAAATGAATGAAGGGGAATTCACAGATGAGAAAATTGATGTTGGATGAAATGGGGGGCTAATGATACTACGGGGGTGCAATCCAATGAGAATTGTGAAGAAATATCCTGGGAATCCATGGGTCAGGCTAGCAATTTGAGGAGGAGTATGTGGTTGATTCTCAAACATGCGTAAGACTATTAGGACTCCCATCCCTATGGGGTGAAAGTAGCATGAGTGTTGAAGGGTCAAGGGGAACTTAGAATGGGACAACTCATGTGGGGAAGAGTGCCACTGGGTGATAGTACTGAAAATGTAGTGGAGGTGAGAGTACTGCAGAGCTGAATGGGGGTATCCTATAAGTAGATGTCGCAGCATGGAACTGGAAGATGCAGTTGATATTCAAAGAGAATGACTACATGCTAGTGTCAAGCATTTACTTAAAGGGGATGCATGGATTTGTGAGGGCCAAGTACCTGCACACATTAAAACCAAATACCCGACATGAACAATATTTGAAGATAATGAACATATAATAGTTATTTGATAATTTTGAATATGAGCATACGTACCTGAACGGGGTATGAGAAAATGGCTCCCCAGGGGCCAGGGATAGATGGTGACCCATGAAGTATGAATATGTAGGCAGTAGGAGCATGATCTTGTGGCTGAACACAGATCAAAGAATGGACGTCCGGAGCTCCTGGAAAGGAGTATGGAAGTTTTGGAAAAAAGGGCCTATATATAGTTGTAGGGCCCACATTCCCACCTCATTTGTACCTGCTGCTATATTGATTAGAAAGGATATTCTAGAGTAGATTCATAGATTCTGGGAGTGTGAGGAAGTTTATCTGGGAGGCGCAAGTCTCGGGTTAGTGGTCTCATCCTCTTGTACAGTAGTTAGGTGTAATGTTTTGGGTAGGACCGTATGGATGGCCGTGCGGTGGGTTTTTGGGAGTGTGGCCCCCCAAATGCGCGGGCGATCAATGGAGAGCCACGCACAAGTGCGCATATTTAATGGGCACAGTCGTGCAGGGGGGCGCTCAATTTGGGAAAATAGGCACGCATGGGATGCGCGCATGTTCGAAGCACAGCCGTGCATATGTGCGCGGTTGTGTTTTTGACAGTTGTGCATAAGTGCGCAACTGTGTAGTGAACAAGCGTGCATTTGATGTGCGCCTATGGGTTGAAAAAGTGTGCATACATGAGTGCCTATGGGATGAATAGGTGCCCATGTGTGTGCACCTGTGGGGATAACAGCCACGCCCTTGAGGCAAGGCTGAGGGTGAAAAAAAAAACTTATCTTTTTGGGAGATTTTTTGGTGTTTTGATGAGTTGTGATGGTTGATCGAGTACTGTATATGTGGACGCAGGTGATCATTTGTGGTGATGTTGATCCATTGGAGAGAGAGGTATTGGGAACGACTGAGGGAGGCCATGAGGGATGAGGAGTTGGTGGTTCATGGTGCTTTGGTGGCCTGTGGGATGCTAAAGTTTTTTGAGTGATCACTGGTGAGGGCACAAGAGTATTTGCTGCAATTCCTAATTTCGATGTGGAGTCTGGAATTGCAATGTTTTATTCTATGTGGGGAGCACTTGGCATTCTCTACTGAAGAGGATGTTTATTTTCTAACTAGTCTCCCTTTTCGGGGAACCCTGCTACCGATCGAGCTGGTGATAGTTGGAGAGGGGCAGTTGGCTACCCTTTCCTGGACATATTGTTTGGGAGAAGATTTCATGTCTGGATCAGTGGTGAGGATTGGGGAGATGGACGCCCTGGTACATCATTGCATGGAAGCGATGATCATGAGATTTTATGGGTCTCTTGCAACTCAGCGTATTAGTGGCGGCCAGCTGAGGATCATGCAACGGGCACTAGGGGATGAGCATTTTTCCTGGGGCTTGATGTTGCACACCAAGATGGTGGGGAAGCTCACCAAATTTTGAGTTGCTGACTGAGGGGAGTTTTATTTTGGGTCTATTATGGTGGCTTGGTTTCTAGAAAGGGTGCCTATGTTGCGCCCGAGAGTTTTGTTAGACCCACCAGGAGTGCGAGAGCTGGGACTATGGTGGTGGGTGACGATTTTGGTCCATCATGGGGTTGGGGAGACTGGCCATTACTTCATGGACGAGGTTGCACATGTGTGGCTTCAGATTCCATAGATCATATTGTAGTTTCCATACAGTGGGATAGATTTCCGTGATGACCCAGAGATGGTATTACCACCAGGAGAGGTATTCGACCGCCGAGGTATGATGTTATTTTTGCTGGTTTTTTATTTGTTTATATGGTATAGAATATGGTTGATATTTGGATGGATGTTGATGCTATCATGTGTTTGTTTGTGTAGATGTGAGACCGCGTGGATGGGAGGTCGAGCTGATCAGAGTGTCGGCCCGCTAGGGGCCTGTGAGACCACCGCGGGGAGAGCCACGAGCAAGGGAGAGGCGACGTCGAGAGGATGTTGGGGCGAGGCCCGGTGATGATGATAGAGAAGCCAGGAGACGTCTTTACGATGACCCCGGTGTAGGGCCGTCACATGCTCCTCTGGTCGAGTCCGGGGGAGAGTTTGATGATTTTCGTCGCCGATTGGAGGTGGTTCTACGGGGAGTGCCCGAGGGGATGTGGGTGCAGATTCAGGATGAGCAGATCCTGGAGTAGTGTATTGGGTTGCCGATAGAGTTGCAGACCCTAATCCGTAGAGAAGTTGTATCCAGAGTTGTGATATGAGCATATGAGCATCACAAAGATCCCAAAATGTCTAATCTATATGCTGTGACAGACTTATGATGGTTTATGCTGTGACTGAGATGGTTGAGGCTAATATGTAGAGGATATAGTCGCGGTTATAGTAGGGTGGACTAATCAAACGGGCATTGGAGAGTGTCTTTTTAAGATCATTGAAAGCATTTTGGGCATGTTCATCCCATTGGAATGGGATGTTGTGGCATAGTAAGTGAAGGAAACCTTGTGCTCGAGTGGCATAGTCTATGAAAAAACGTTGTAAAAAGTTAGCTTTGCCTTGTAGGCTCTACAGTTAGCGTAAATTCCGAGGGGGAATTTTCGTAATGGCTTGGAATTTGAGGGGATCCACGATAATGCCTCTTTTGGAAACAATGAACCCAAGAAGGAGGCCAACAGTGATGCAGAATACACACTTGAGTGGATTCAAGCAGATATTGTACTGACGACACCTTTGGAAAATGATTCTCAGATCATCGAGATGAAGAGTGTGTTTCTTGGATCGAGCGGTGAGGTCGTCCAAATATGCGAGGATGATATGAGCTAGATCATGAAAGATGTATGTCATGGCTCGTTGGAATGCCACTCCAGCATTCTTGAGGCCAAAAGACATGACATGATATGCGAAAGTACCCTAGGGGGTAGTGAATGCGGTTTTGTACTGATCAACTAGGTGAATTTGGATTTGGTTGTAGCCAGAGAATCCGTCCATGAAGGACAAAGCCTCATCACCGACGCAATCATCGATAATTTGGTCAATAAAGGGCGTGGGAAAGTTGTCTTTGGGATAGGTGTGATTGAGGTCGCTAAAATCCATACAGACACGAATAATTCCCTATTTTTTGTTAACACGGACAGGGTTGGAGACCCATGACGTATAGGAGATGGGGTAAATGAAGCCAGTGGTGTGTAATTTATCAATCTCAGCCTTGATGGCCACTTCTTTGGATGTGTGTAGAGGTCGTTGTTTTTGGTGGACAAGCATGATATTAGGCCAAGTGTCTATTCGATGTTCGATGATAGAGGGGTCAAGGCCGGGCATATCCGTGTATGACCAGGCAAAAATGTCCTGGTATTTTTGGAAGAGATCTTTGTAGGTAGTAATTTCTTCAGGAGTGTGCGGCACCAATAGTGATTTCCTCGACGACTCCATTTTTTATGGAAATATCGATTTTGATGGTGGGGGAAATGTTGGCCATATTTCCTTCTTCAAAATCATCAGGGACAGGAATAGGGTTGTTGAACCAGTCGATATGCCCAGATGGGATAAAATCCTTGGTTTCGACTGCATATATGGGGTGTTGGTTAGGAGGCGCAAAGGATTCCTATGAAAGGAAGAGTGATATATGGTGTAGCGCATCCCATGGGTAGTCATGGGTGGTTAATTCCTCGAGTATGTCCTCGTCACAGTGGAATTGTCTGGAATACAAGGTATCGAAAATAGTAATATCAGTGACTGTCACCGTGTGATTGTCGTCTGGTGATGAAGAAGCAGGGGGAGTGACACAGGGATATTGTGATGGTTCTCTCGACATAAACAAAATATAGAGATACTGAGGGTTAAAAATGGTAGTCGGGCATAAAATTTCCGTGGGGAAATGAATGGGGGAATTGGGGGTATTTGGGGGTAAATCCTCGTAGAATTCATCCAAGAACCATGAGGGAGTAGGGAGTGCTTCAGGTTCAGGAGAAAGGATATGAATAACCACTGGATATGGAGTAGAGGTAATCATTGATTCTGCTGGCACTGGAGGGGGTGTAGCATTTTGAATAAGGGCCATTTGGCAATGCCTATATTCGATGATCATAGGACATTGATATGTAAAATGATCAAGTGATTCACATAGGGTGCAACGACACCTCATACGTTCATTGACTGAAGTGGTGACATAATGGATGTCATTTCTTTGGGTACTTGATGACATGGAGATAGAGGGGTTTTGTTGAAAACTCTGGTGTACTGCCACGAGTGTCTGTCGAAACTGAGGTAGGGAGAGGCAATGATGAGTATAGTGGCCATACTCTTAACATATGGCACATGCGAATTTGGATCACATCCCTTTATTGTCTGTAGTGGACGACATTGTGATGGTATTGGGTGTGCTTGATGAAGCCATGGGCGATGTGGTCACACGAGGGAGTTGGATTAGATTGCATAGCTCGGGGAGAGAGGGACATCGATTAGCGGAGTGTCCTTCTTTCTCGTAGAGTGTACAAGGAGGTTGGATGCGAGGAGGGAGAGGAGTGATGGGCTCTTTATTATTTTTTCTGCCCCCAGTTGTAGTTGTGGTATTAGAAAGAGGGGGTGAGGGTGTTTCTTCTGGAGTAGGTATTGGAATCTGCATTAGAACTCCTTTGGCTTGAGGAGGGAGAGATGGCTGAGGAACCATTATTGGTGGATGTAGATACCATACTGGGATTGCTAGCACCATATTGGGAAGGGTAAGCATTGCAGCTACTTGAAAAGCTTGGATGCCTGGTGGGGGGTAGAAGAAGGGGATTTGAGTAATGGCTTGGGGAACTATTTCCCAAACTGGGATATGGCCCTGGGGTGAGGTGAAATCATGAACTGGTGGTGTTGATGATTTCTCAGGAAATTCTTGAGGGAGGAGCTCTGCAACTAGTGGGACGTCAGATATAAGAGAAGCCTCACTGGGAGGAAGGGTATCCTCAATGTTAGTTCTCTTGGATGAGATGACACATACCTGATTGGAAGGATGAATGAACAGTGGTGCACCATGTTAAGTTCCTAACAAGGATGGGTCTTTGAAAATTTTGGGGGCCATCTTGATGAGTGGGTATGCCTTGGAATTAGTATGGATGAAAGGGAGAATCTTATCGATGTTGGCAGAAGGGTTAGGATCATAATGTGAAACTTGATCAATGGTAATGATCTTCCCGTTATGGGGGAACATCATGGTTCGACAGACGGAAGAGACAACTGCCTTCATAGCATACATGTAGCTACGACCGAACAATATATTGTAATCGAGTGGGGCATTGATAACTTCAATGTCAATGAGAATGGTCTTGCCCCCAAGTTCCATGGGGACATTTTGGAAGAGTCCTTCCGGAGAAGATGGTCGTCCGTCATAGGCTCTTAAGATAATGGCATATGGTATAATTTCGGGGGAACCAAGTTTCTGCCATACAGATTTCGACAAAATGCATGTGGATGCACCCTCATCAATGATGCAGTGGTGAACTGTAATGTTCTGTATTTTAACTGGTATTTGAAAAGCGATGAGAGCGGGGAGGCGAGGTTCTCCGCTATCGATATCAAATGTAATGAGCTGGGTATCCGCAGGGTCGAATGCCCCGAGGTTGGAAAGTAATGACTTCCATTGAGTAGGACAAGTTTGAAGGACTTCTAAGACTAACATAGAAGCAGGATATTGTGCCAAATCATCGACCAAACTGTAATTATGAGCCGCCCTATCCTGAGGGTTGTGGACATTCCTGCATAAGGGGATGTGAGGAATACGAAGGGGTGGGTCAGTATTAGGCCGAGGAATCAACAAAGGGGGCCGAGTTACGACTGGGGGTGCATATGAAGTGGTGGGAGAAGACTCAGGGGTTGCTTTGTAATGACGACTGCGTGTTTGTAGAAGAACGTCTTCCTCACTAGTGAGGAGGACAGTGCAATTGGCAGGATTTCCTGGATTGGGATATTTTCCTATCTATGGTAGGGTAGGTTGCATGTCTTGTTGGGTGTTCATTACTCCCTGGTGCGGGATGGGGTTTTGCAGCACGGCTGGGGTTGGTTGTTGCACATATTGTTGTGGGGCCTGCTGCGGGGCAGGCGGTGCCGGGGGACGTGGTCCACTTACAGATTCTTTCATCCATTTAAATTCAGCAATTTCGGGGAAATGGTCAGTATAGTGACCAAACTCACCACAAAGGGCACAAGGGAAGTTGGTCTGAAGATTGTTGTTATTTTTCCCTTGGAATTTATTATTTCCCCCTTGAGGGTTTTGGTTCCCTGTGTTTTGGTTGCCCCCAGCAGGTTGGTTTTGTTGGGGGTGAGTTCCTCCTTGCCCTAGATTTTTATTTTTCCAGTTTTTGCCTTTCTTTTTGGCATTATTCGACTGATGGGTCGGATTTTCTGTATTTAGTTGTTCAAAATTTTTATATTGCTAAATGGGAGAGGGTTGAACAAAATTAACCCCAGCGTATGGGTGTCCTTGTGGTGGAGCCATGGGTTGTGGAGGGCCGAGAAATGGAAAGTACAGTTTATGTTGTGGTAATGATCTGTAAAGTACATAGGGAGGCATGGTGCTTTCGCTAGTACTTAGGGTATAAGATAAAGTGGAGGAAGTACCAGAACTTGATTGGATAGGTGGGCGTATTGTGGGTACCAGTGGTGGTCCACTAGTAGGTGGAGGAAGGGCAACAGGATATGGTTGTTGATAAGGGGGAAGAGGATAATAAGGGAGTCCTCCATAGGCTAACGGATATTGAGGTGTGCCATACATTGGTGGTTGTTGGGTTTGTGGATTGTGATGTGTGGTGTTACCAATCAATCCGTCTGTTGAGTGAGACATCCCAAGTTTGTCTTGGCCAAATGGCACGGGTCTTGGGAGATCATGTAGTACTGTGTACAAGTATCCTGATTGTGAATAGATGATGTCATATTGTTAAGCCTTACTGATGGCTTCTTCTTCTGATTGAGGGAAGGTCTAAGCCACATCTTTACCGAGGAGAGAAACAAGTGATCTGAGAAACCAATCAAGGCATTGTTGTTTGGTGGTTTCTGCTTTGCACAAACTACGTCCTCAACGCCACTCGTGAATGTGATCAGCAATATACGTGGCTGAGGTTTGTTTAAAATAATAGAGTAGTTCAAGACCATTGTCATGAAGGATTGGTAATTGAAAGAAGGTCAAAAATGCTTTGGCCAAAGAATCGAAAGTCGCATGGGACCCTGATTTTTCATCTACATACCACTTGGCTAATGGGCTAGTGAGTGTGTGTTGAAATAATCGTAGTTGGATGGAATCATCCATAATGTTGTTGGAAGAGCACCATAAGTGGAAATTCATGACATGGTTGGCAGGGTCGTCTCTTGTCTTTCCTTCAAACTTGGGGATGTCTGAAGGTAGTTTGGTAGGCATTGCAGGCCATGTGGGGTCATGCAATATAGGATCATTTGTGATTTTTCTTAGATCTGGTATGTTGAGAGAAGCCAAATATGGCATTTGGAGTGTTGGTGGAGGGTTAGTTCCAGCCATGGTATGAGTGTTTTGTGAACCTGACCCTTGAGGGGAACTAGGTGGGTTTGTACTTCCCCCTTGAGAATAAGTTTGCCTCCCGCTTCCATGTAAAGGAGAGCGAGTGGATGGTTAACCTTAGGAAGTGGGCCCAAGTAAAGTGGAACCAAGGAAAGTTGATCCCAAGATAGTGGCACTCATAAGGGTGTGAGAAGGTAAAGCTGATGATTAGGCAAGGCTAGGAACTCCCCCTAGAAGAGGAGGGAGATTTAGCAAGTTTCTAGAACGACGGGGATTTTGTGGGTCCCCTATGATGTCCGACTAGTTAAGTGGATTGTGTGCAAATGGTGATGAGAGAGAAGTAAATGAACAAGAGCCTTTGCTGTAAGTTTTGAACTTTCATAATGTAATTCACAATTAGATGTAATCACAAGGGAATCATGCATAAAGCAATTGATAAACATACATGAGGATATGTGGTTTTTGTCTGCGTGGGATAATAAAGAAAACAAATGCTCGTGTCCTAAAAAATGTAACATCCTTCCTCTCAAATAGCACTAGACTTTCCAATAGCACTCAACAATGGGGTCTGAAGCCAGCAAAAGATGAACTAGTGAAGGATGAAGTAATCATTTATAATGAGGGGTAGAGGGTGCATATCTCAAAAGCGCTGGCGATATTTCCCAATAGCCACAAAAAATCTGATCAAGGCGCAATTGCAACCCACAATTGCCACCTGGGTATATGTCCTAAAATTTGGTCACTAGGTACCTCGGTCAAAGTGTGGAATTTAGATTTTTGGCCTCAGAAATGGGTCACGGGTTGGATCCTATCCAAGAGGTGGGTGTCTCAAGGGAGGACACACAGAACAACCGGACCTCAGCCTTCAACCCTTCACGAGTATCTCCCTGCCTTATGGTGTAGGAACAAATGACTTGGAGAATTTGAAAGTTCCCTATTTGTCAACCTCTATTGTTTTGACGATGTGAGAACCTAGATAACGGGGAGTTATTTGGATGCCTATCCCTGATATCCTACCTTGAATAAAAAAAGAAATTGGCACCTCCTATGGAGGAAAACTTAGTGAGTTTTTAGAAAATTTTAGATGTGTTTGTGTAAGAGATTGGGGGTGTGAACCAACCTCGTTGAAATTAAATGGGAGTGGATAGTTTTGTCAAGAAAAGGGTGGGGTGTTTCAGAATCTCGTTGGAGGAAACTTACTTTAACCTCCACAACTTCTAGATAAAACTCTGTGAGTGACTGGTGATCTTATGTGTGAACAAGTGAAAGTGTGTCAAGTTTTTAATAATTTAGGTGTCACCTTCCTGCATGTGGACTTCGCTTGGTCCTTACAAGTGTTGATTACCTAAGTTACTATGTGTCACTGGTACAGCCTTGCAGAATTTTAAATCCCTAGGAAACTATCATGTGGACATGTGGGTCCTTTACTATTCCTTTAACTCCCTAAATGTGATTTAATCTAAGAAAGTTTTGAAACTATCCTAGATTGTGAACATGTGGGCATGTATGAGCCTATTACAAAACCTTTAAACTTCCCTAGTGATTTAATCTAAGAAAGTAAATTTCAACACTGTCCTATTTTTGTAGCATGTGGGCATGTATGGGCCCGTTACAATCTTAAGATGTGTTTTGAAAAATAAACTAAGAGGAGTCCTGAGGGGGTTGTTGTCATCTCCTAAATATTTTTTGTTTTCAAGGGAGATGAAATTGTCCCACAACCTCTTTATGATTCTCAAGATCGCTTTGAAGCACGAGAGAAGAGCATACTCAATGATTCATATCCAATTTTTGGTCCCAATGCAAGTTTTATATGTGATGTAGAATGATTCCAACTTAACATTAGTCAAAGTGAGCCATCCATGTGGAAAAACGACAAAAAAGAGGGAAAGTTATGATTTTAAACCCTAAGTGCCTATGTGTTTTGACTAATCCCTTTATATGGAGAGGGAATGTAAGTGTAGTGAAAATTACAACATGCATGGAATCAATTTTAAGAAGGCTATGGGCCCTCCACATAATACAAAAATCTTACAATGTGTATTTTTCTGCATAGGTGCATGGGTCTCAAACTAGACAGAGGCGCTTTGAGCACCAATGTGTGAACTAAAAGAGACTGATGGGCACAGGTGCATACAAGGCGTCGAGTAATACAGTGATTTTGGTGCATGTGTGTACGATGCATGACTGTGGGCAGATAAACCCGCGCACAACTGTCACACGGCCGTGAAGAAAATTATGGATGAAAATTCTTCAACTTAGCCTTGAATTTGGCTTCCTGTAGGTTGGCTTGGGCCGGTTATGGTACCTGGAGGTTAAATAAACAAACATAAGAGCTAAAATAACCCAAATGGGGTAGGAAATGGATACCTTTCCACAGTGGAGTCACCAATCTGTAAGCATCTCTAATTTTCTCACTCAAGTGACAAAAGAGACGCAACAATGATTTCGTTTCAATATTCAAAGGACTGTTGTTTGGTAAAAATACCCCTAGGATATATGACAAGGCTAACAACTTCTTGGAGAAAATGGGAACAATAGAACAAATGGAAAATCACAATGTCATCGGGATCTTCTATTCCAAAGAAAATCCCTCTTTTATTCCATACCATGTATCTAATAAATTGTTTATTACGGAAGTGGAAAGGAAATACAATTTATGGTATTTCTCTTGACTTAAAAGAATTGGAATGTGAGTTATTCAAAATTAAAATCCGACATGATATGAACGTCGCACCAATGAAAAAATATATTGAAGAATGGTTCAAAAAAGAAATTGAAAAATTGAACAACAAAGGACAATAAAAAGTTGAAACGGTTCTTGTAAYTGTCAATGAAGACAATAAAAGGATAGMAAAAAGAAAGTGAATACACRAGAGACCAWCATAGTCTTGTTGTTTTATCRTYGCCCACCATCCTCCTTCTACAAGMTTACTTCTTGTTTATATTTTCTTTATGGTCCRCAGGAGCYCCAATCYCAGTCCTAAGGAAAAACACCTTTAAATTTCAGGCTTTGAAATAGACTATATATTTTTTATAAATTCCAAGAGAGTAATTTTGGGGTCRGTTTTRAGTGTGCTTTGTAACTWGGAGTTTTGAGTATAAAGTATTTCATATTGATCTATCATTATCTTTATTTGAGCTTCCYATGTGTTTACTCTGTTAAAGTTCTCTYATGCGTGCRTACCATCTTCTTTTTATTTTATGTGATCARAAATATTTAGTTTAACTAGRATGGATGTGAGGAAATTTTGTTTATCTTTTTCAAGTATATGAAGTGTGTGGTTCCTAGTCATTTCTCAGGAACTCTCTTAAAAAAAAAAAAAAAAAAAACATTTTCTTTCTTGTTATTTTTCTTTCAATATTTATATTTCTTTGATTACCACGATGAACTTTTGTAAAGTCCTATATTCTAAATATCTAGAGTCCCAGGAAAATCTTAAAATAAAGAGGATTACCATGTCTATAAAAATGCATGGGGATTTGTATTCTCGTGAGGTTTTCGTTTTCGTCCTAACGGATTCAAGCATCAACAAGAGCCATCCCAACATATCCCCCACACTCAATTCCTTTCTCTTCCCAAGAAAGCGTGCACCGATGTTCTAGGTCTCTGATGCTACAAAATTATCTTCATTGTGTACCACCCATGCATAACAGTCTGCATAGGTAACTCAGCCACAATAGCCGCCAACTGGATAGGGTGATAGACGTATGCAAGGTTTACTATGATTAGTCTCTATTGTATCTGTGTGACTATATATTACAGGTCCCATATCCTCTATCTCCATGTTATGTGTTCCTCTATCAATTTTGATTTCTTTCAAGAGCCACCTCGGATGTTGCTATTTCCAAGTTGATCACTCAATTCATACCTAGACTATTCACGAGCTCTATCAAGATGACTCTCTTGGAGGATTCGTTATATGAGATCAATGGGGGTCCGTGTTATTGGCCACTCCTACCATTCCTCTATTGTCACAAACCAAAAAGTATTATGCGACTCTTGTATCGAGGGGATATCCACTTTAATGTTCTTGTCATCATATTTTTTTAAGAAATTCGTGTGTGTGTAAAATTTCTCTCTTGAATGCCTTTATCCACTTATACATGCTCATCATTTACTGCTACAAAATTCTCAATTTATGCTCATATGCTCTATGTCTGTGTCGGACCGCTACTTTTTAACATGGTTGTGCTGCTTTATGTTTTCAAAACTNATTTCTCTCTTGAATGCCTTTATCCACTTATACATGCTCATCATTTACTGCTACAAAATTCTCAATTTATGCTCATATGCTCTATGTCTGTGTCGGACCGCTACTTTTTAACATGGTTGTGCTGCTTTATGTTTTCAAAACTTCAGAAAATGTAGTCTGAAATTGTGTGAAATATGACTCGACTAAAACTCTATTGATAATAAAAAAACAAAAAAAAAATCAGGACTTGACTTCATGTGTCAACTAGGTATCAACAAATGTTGGTGAGAAACCAAACTCAACAATGAAAATTCGACTTACATTACCTCAGTGGAGGGGATCGCCTAACTTCAAAAAAGACACACTTTTAACCCCCTCCTTTTTCTTTGACTCATATTTAACACAATGAAATAGTCGACTATATTATTCTTTTTCGACTAGAGTATGACTCAATTGAGTCGACTACAGTGACGAAAGTTATCCTCCATGAAACTATTTTTATGCATGAAAATTACTCCATGTACTTTTGTTGTTTTTGCATTGAAGGTCAGATAATGAAAAGGTGCCTTCGAAATAACATTTGACGCTCGGTTTTTCAAGGTCGCCCAAGTCATTGTATGTTAAAGAAATTTCATTCGTTTAATAATGGCTTCCTTTACTCCATTGATGATATACACGCGCACTCTTTGTTGTTCCATAATAACTTCAATGTTTTCGTCAAACCCCAGAAAGTTGGTCGATTCAGGTGACTATCAAACCAGTGTATTCTTTAATGGTCGATGCCCACTTAGTCACTTATTTGTTATTTTCTGTTGTGTCTTCCCTCAACTTTATAATACCTTTTTAATGCAAACTTGAACATGCCGAGGTGATAATCGACCATTCGTCCATAACAAAGGATGATTTTATGTCGATTTGCATAAACAAACCATACAACTCTGTAATAGGAGGAAGAGTAATTTATTTTAGATAGACAATTGTGTTCTTTGGTCGATGGTGTACCAAGTCGACTAGGCTCAACACCAACTCTTCAACCGACTTTCCACGAGATTTTCACGCATAATCAAGCTCTTTGTAGGTTGAGATCTCTTCTTCGAGCAATATTTCACAATGAGAACCATTGAATATGTTCGTGAAGTCTCTCACACAACTACAATCGACAAAAACCCTTGAGATACATAGGCATGTACGAATTTATGGAGAAGTCGACCATAAATAAAAATTGACATGCAACTTCAATGGTCGACACCCATAGCCATTAATGCATATCGGCGTCGGTCGGTTTATTTTAGGGCAAGTCGATGGTGACTCTAAAATCGTGTCAATAGTGGAACAATATCAGTTCTCAATAGTCATTTCTCCTTCAAACTTAGTCGACACATTAGATCTGCTAGTTGGGAGGTTGATGGCATTCGATCGATTCACTAGGTCAACTTTCCATTAGCGTCTATTATTATGTAATTTTGACATCTCCCCAAGGAAGCGACTACTATAGATCCGTGGTTATCCATGTATATCTGCAAATCAAAACCAGAGTGGTAGCCAAAATAATTCTTAATCTAAAGTTTGTGTCTAGCGGTCTGGCAACAAGCGAGGAATAGAGCATCATATCTAATCATATATTTTTAGTTATCCTCCATGTAGTTACTTATATAGGAAGTATCAACATGTTGTTTAGAGCCATATTTTTATCTGAGAAGGATAGTCAAGCGATGGTTACAGGTTGGGTCGGTGAGCTCATTTCTTGATTCTCAGTAGATTATTTCGAGTGAGACAAGCCTTCCATCCAGCAATCAGTGGTGGTACTTTTTGTCTTTCAATCATCCCCCACCGACCAGAAGTTTCAATCAGTCACCCATTCCAGTCGAATATTACTCTAGGGGAACATCTTCTTTCATGAACATGTTGTTGCCAGTTGATATTTTTATGAGAGTTCAGTCCACCACTGTGATCTATTCTATTATCCATGAACGTAAAGCATCCATGACAAATTATTGAGCATTTATTCAACTCGTAATACGTGTATAGGTTCCACTCTGATCTGTTGTCAGATACAATTCTATTGTCGTATGTAATGGAGGATCATTTTACTTGACTTCTTCTTGTCTCGAATATTTTAATATTCGCAAAATTTCTCAAGCTCTCACCCAATAGGAACATTTTTTATTAAACTCTGAGATTTTCAAAATCAATAGGGACCAAGTCGGAGCGTTCACTAGTCGACCAAGTCGACTACTCGGCCGAGTTGACCAGTTCGACCGACATTTTTGGTAGATACTTCGATTCGATCATGTATGATGTCCTTTTTCCTTCCTGTTGGTCGATCTCCAGTGTTATTATAATTCAAGAGTGAAGGCCTCCAGGGCCTTTCTCGCTTGGTAAAATAGGCCACATACTTTATTATTTTGTATGCGGCTTATGCCTTGTAAGGAATTTCACAGGTTGAAATTTCCACAACCGTTTCAGTTTCAACTTCAGATTCAACGTAAGCATTTTTTCTTGTAAATTGTTCCATCGACTTCTCATCTACGTCCATTAAACATAGCCAGCATCTCATCTTCCTTCGAAAAACCTTGAATTTTTGTAATAGTGTCGATCGATTATACTTGTAGGGTCATTTTAATACATTCAGGAAAAGAAACCCCATCCTTCAATGCTCTAATAATTTTTCATGTGCAGGAATATCCTCTCGTGCTACTAAGCATGTTGCATCTTTGAACGCAGTCGATCGGCTCAAACATATGTTATTTTTCTTCTTTTCATAATTGTTCATGCAAGATTTATTTTTTTGCAAAACAACTTCCACATTCATCCACAAGCATCAAACAAGCATCTTCCATCAATTATTTTCTTATCTCTCCATTTTTTCCACGTGAGCAACCATTTACATATCTTCTTATCTCTCCATCGGAATGAGCACGGATAGATTGCCTAGGATTTCTTCGATCGAGCAACATCTGCGCTCCGCAAACATCTTCCATCAATAGGAAATCAATGAATCAACAACGAAGAGTAATCAAGGAAAGAAACATCCATGAATCATCATTTACAAGTAGCAATCGATCCTCTTATCTCTCCATCTTCTCTGAGTTCATACCACCTCTATTCGTTGTTGCTGTCACCCAGCCGAATGAAGGAGGGAATGACGCCAATGTTGTAATAATGTAGATTACAATGGAATTCACATAGAGACTACATTATAAGCACAACACACACATACTCACGAAAGAAGAGAGGTAATTGGGAAGGTTAACCAATTCACTGTTTATTCCTTAAAAGTGAGTATAAATATATATGAGATATGGTTAAAACTGTTCTACCCACTCCAACTAATCATTTATTAAGATTCTTTATGTTACATTCTTGTAAGTACGTACTTACTTATTTATTCTTATTATATATATATATATATATTTACTTACTTATGTATTAAAATATGATGACTATTACAAGGGTTTAAGAGGCCTCTCAACACTATGCAAAGCATGTACATACACATATTGGTCCATTGCAGAGCTTATACACATTATTTTGTCTATATATATATATATATATAATTTACGAAATTTTGGGCAAGGTCCACAGGATCACCCTATTCCTAACCCTTGTTTCCCATACAAAATTGTTTTTAACCACTCCAACCATTTGGAGAAGGTATAAAATGAGTCGAAGGCTAGAGGAGAAGAATCAATCATACTTGAAGCAACACAATGCTAGAAATTTCTTGCCCCTTCTACAAACCCTTATTGCCTTACTGGAAATTCATTTCGTCAAACGTGGAAACCTCTCTTTCAAGCTTTTCCTTTCTCTATATATCTAGTCAAGAAGGATCCCATTAGTCCTCTTTGGACTTGCATGAGCGTTGGAGTTGAAGGTGATACCTATAGTGAGTGGCCTGGGTGGAGTGACCTGATGTCCGATTTTAGACGAGTGCCACAATAAATGAAGGTGGTAACTATCTATATTTTATTGTTTAATAATAAAGAGACCTCTTTCTCATTGGTTACTTATGTTTTAATGCATGATTATTATGTTTAAACATATAAATTCTTAGAACACTAATTGATGTAATCACTTTACTTTCAATCATTTATATGAAAGTTATATAACTACCCCCTTTGTAATTCTCTACTTGATTGTTTTGCAAGTGATAAAAGGGATAGTTGGAAGGAGCGCAAAAGGTTTTCAACCACGATATCATCATCAAACGTAGGAAACTCAATATTTTTCTTTCTTCCTTACTACTAGTAGTTATTAATCAAATTAGTTACAAAATATTTTGATTGCAATTATGCTATTGGGCTTACTCTTTAAAGGTCATCACTATATTATGGCTTTAATCCATAGCCATAGGGGAATTTCCTGTAACAATATCCCCCCAAGTCTCCTCAACCACCCTCATTAATAGCCACCAACCTCCCTTCCTATATTTTTGGAAAAACTTAATTAAAATAAAACACTAAATGAATTGCATAAAATAACAATAAAATAGAATGCAAAGACTTTCTTTTCATTATAGCTTATAAATTCAACTTTGACAAATTTTCTCAAAATTTATGGTGACCCACCATACCTATTTAATTCTTCATACTAACCAATAATCAAGTCAATAAGGGTATTTAATGCTACTAGATATTTATGTATGCAATATAATTTACTTAATATAATTTACTTATTTACTTAATATGCAATATAATTTACTTAATTATGTGGTTCATGATACCTAATATCAGTACTCGCTATGTCCATGGAAACCCCCCTCTCGGAATCTGCGAGAGAACGTGGGGAGACCAAACATTTTCGAAACATTGGGGGCTCAACAATAAGAGCATCTTACTCAAGAATGAGAGTATCTTATAGACCCATTAAGGGCATCACATGTTACTTACAAGGAATTGAACTTTGATTTTTTTTTAGTGTGATGATCAATGATTGATGAATTATTGTAATTCTATTATTTAAGTTTATTAAATGATACATTTAATTTACCATCCTTCATGTTTTAATGTGAACATACACGAACTATGCACTAGAGGTAGTGATTGCTTAACACTAGTATATGTGAAAGCTATGCATATATTAGTTATGCATACATACTCTATGTATGTACACTCGTACAATTAATTGGTGTATTAATTATTAAACTATGTTATTAACTATTTAATTGATGGATACCCATTGAATGTTGTAAGCTAATTATTTTCATCTTTACACTTTCTAATTATTTTATTTTCAGTGTATAACACATGAAAATTAAATAATATAATAACAAATTTAAAAACAATACAACATGCAAATTGTAAATTTATTTGATAATGTAATTCTAATACCAAAATGTTTAGGAAAAAGTCTCTTGCTCATGTGGATTATTTCTCAAAAATATTTTTCCAAAAAATCTTGAAACGAAATTGTTTGTGAAGATTAAGCCCATAAAGAATTCATAAATACATATTATGTGGTGGAGATTCAATACTGTACTTTGTGTCATTTCACAATGGTGATATACGTAGATTAATTATCAATTATTATTTGTTTCTAAAGAACTTAGATTTTAAAGTTATAAAAAAATTAATTAACTTTATATAAGTATATTATAGGTTTTCATATTGATAGATGAAGTCATTATGATATATATTAAAATAGTTGATATTAAAAATGTGATGTAAGTTTTTTAATTTAATAAAAGATTATGTGTTATGTGATATTATTTTTGTTGTTATATGTTTATGATGATGATAGTTATGTCAATTGTTTAAAGATCGAAATTAAAATGTGGAATTTCGGTACATTGATGTGAGTTCAATTTTTTGTTGTAAATGTATAACATAGGTGAAGTATGGTGTAAATTAACATATATCTCTTAATTGAACGTAACTACACATATGGATTATCATCTAAAATTTGTGATGTCCCTGCATGAATATGAGTTATTGGTGAGCTAACCTACATGTTGACAAGTTATGTAATAGCCAAATTATTCTAGTGTTCAGGTGACTTGGATGTCTTAGATAGTAGGAAGATAGTATACACCATAAGTTTTCTTTGTGATTTAGTTAATGTTTTCAAATATTGCTATAATGTTTGGTATGTGTGGTTTTCGTAGGAGGCACAACGTGCCCAGAGTGGTTGTTCAATGACATGATTGTAAGAACAATAATTGCACGATATGTCTTGATATAGGGTGTTGGCATTAGTTTTATTAGGATGGGTGGAGTTATTACCCATGATGTATCTTGTTGACTCTAGTTTTACCATGAGGGGTGGAGGTATTACCCACCATGTATCATCCAAAAACCAAAGTCATGGGAGGGTTGTGTTAAACCACACTCCCATGTATTTTTTATGGTGGCTACATGTTTCCTACTGGGGAAGTTAGGTCAGTAAATTCAACGCTTCCACTTACAAGTTATATATAGAATTAGGTCGATATAGTCAATGATATAACATATTGTAGTAGAGGAAGGGATGTGATGTAGAATATGGAAGTAGGTCATGGAGAAAGGATGATTCCAAGTTAGTTGAAATGTTGCTTAGGGATTAGATGTGTCACACATGTTTCCTTGCTTGGTTCCCACCATGTTTAGAACACTTGTTTTGATTCAATTTTGACATTTTTATTGTTATGATCAATGATTGGTGTATTATTGTAATTTTGTTAGTTTATATTATTGAATGTTGCATTTACTTAATTTATTATCATGCATGATTTGTTGTGAACATACAAGAACTATGCACTAGAGGAAATGATTGTTTAACACAAGTACAAGTGCAAGTTATGTGTATGCTAGATATGCATATATACCCTACACATGTACACTAGTACAATTACTTGATGTATTAATGACTAAAATATGTTATTAACTATCTAATTAATGGTTTAGTGATTATGGAAATTACATTGCATACATAAATATCGAAGAAACACTTCTTGTGACAATATTTGCAAATCATATTGTACATTGTTGTTCTTGGAGTCTGAAGCATGTAGGGATAAAAATATGAAAGGTCTCTTGGAGCTAGGAAGTCATGTAGCCTCCTGTAATACTCCAGTTTTGAGACCCCAGATTAAATAATGTTTTTTGCTATTTTATGAAAGGTCGGAGTGCCCAAAAAATAAAAAGAGACCGAAGTGCCTATGAAATGTAATGTTGTGATCATTATTAATTAAAAAATACATCACTAGCTGCTAGACAGACAAAGAAAAAAGTTATAGGGGGCTATGATTCCATGAGAGAAGGGGCTTAAGGGGATAAGTCTTTTTATTATATAATATTTACCCATAATTGTTTTAATTGAGAGAAGTGGTTATATGTGATTCTTGGGGAAGGTCGTGTGGTTCTTGATTTCCAAGTAAATATATAAACCCATCTTTGGGTTTTTTTGGGGTTCACACTCTTCATTATGTTTACTCTCTCCATTCACTCTTTCACTCATTCATTATTCCTCATTCATTCTTGTTCTTGGTTGGGACATGGGGACAAATTGCTAAGGAAGGAATCCATTGTTTGTTGGTTTTAGTATTTGATAATGTATTCCAGCCATGCATTAATTCATGCATGCCTGAGATGCATTGGCATGTGCTAAAATTTGTTCACAACTGTGAATCCTGAGAGTCCCAACATAGAGATTCTTGACCCAATGCACTGGATCCCTGGAAGGAGGTGGACATCCTGAGGAACTATCTTGAAGAGAATGCATTCCATTCTCTTAGGTTGTGCAGGTCGAAGAGAAGAGAGTTGGTTCTTGAAATTCTTACTCCAACACCTAGGTACTTTTTTATCTAGTGATTTCCTTACTTCAATCAGATTAGTAGCTCACAAAAAAATAATACACAACTTAAATATTCAACTCAATATCATGCAGCGAAAGCATAAACTAGGAAACCAAATCAATCACATATGAACACCATAATTTTTGGGTAAATACCCTTGGGAAAAAACCCCGAAGAGAAAACTAGTGTTGAGAATAATTTTAATATGTTAAAATTAGGGCTCCCATAATAGGGATAATGTCCTATTAAGAGATATACAACTATAAACTAACCTGGAAAGGTTTGACCTACTGTATGACCAATTTTGGAATGCTTTTCTAGAAAAATGCAAGTTTTCATTCTGTGAACCATGGATATCCATGATTGTATCTATTGTGACCTGTGGATGTTCGTGATTGTCTACATTGTGACCCATGGATGTGTACATAAATTCCATGTGAAAATATCCATACGGTCCAACTCTTTCCTGTGGCTTCCTTCTGCTGAAACCCACCTTCATATGCCTATGTTCTCTCTTCTCCTTGACCTGTATGATCTCTAGATGAAAGTCTTTCTTCACCTATCCAATATCTTTAACCACAGTCCTTCATGATCTAATACTTAGCGTGTCTAATCTCTCTACACAAATCTTGTCAAGTCTAATCATTGGTCCTCTTGAATCATTGTCCTTCGTTATCCAAGCACTCGAGCAAAGGTCCTTCTCTACTCCTGAGTGTGACCTTGGAGACTCCACACTAGCAAAGGTACTCCTTTTCTATCTGTGTGAATGTATTTTCCTTGGTCCTCTTGAATCATCATCCCTCATGATCCAAGCACTCGACAGAGGTCCTTCTCTACTCATAAGTGTGACCTTGGTGACTCCACACCAAAAACGATCCTCTTTTTCTATTTGTGTGAATGTGTCTTCCTCCTTATCCTAGCCCTGCTTTTATAATCATGAGTGACAGTCTATTTCTAATCTTGAAAGTGATCTACGATTGAGATTACTTCTCACACTCACTTGAGATTGAGATTACATGTTGCATGCTAAGTACTTTTAGCATGTTTCTTAAATAACTCAATTAACTAATTACACAATAAATTAATAAAATTAATTTACTATAATAATTCCTTTAATTAAAGTAAATTCAAGAGTAGAAGGCTTTGGAAAATTTCCACACGTTTAGACACATAGACCTATGTGTAAATACATATCCAATGCTACCACTAACATCAACACTCCCTCTTAGCGAGGAAGGTATATACCGAAGAGCCACCTGGAACTGGTTCTGCCTCCGAATCAGGCACAATTTCACACATATCATCCTGCATATTGGGATTCCTCCAACCTTGTTGGTCAAATTCTCCCTAAATAATAGAATTCTTGGAATTGATGACACTACATATCAATGCCACTAAGTTTGAAAACTTCGTTGAAGGTATTCTCTCCATGTTCAATGTGCTCCTAGAACTTTCCTCCTCCTGAGAATCCATCAATGTCATCTCGAACCAACTCGGTCTCTTGATAGAACTAGAAGGGGATATCTCCCTCTTCCCCTTTGAAGGTTCACTCCCCACACTAGAAGTTTGTGTAACTATGCTCATCATTTGGTTGTTGACCCTTCGAAGCCTCCTATTCCTCATCTGGTTTTACTGACATTGATCCATGTTCCAAGATTCCCTTGGATATTCTTACAGGTTGGCTCTGCAACCTATATAACCTGCCCTCTCTGACACCAATGTTGACTGTTGTGTTAGGGAGAGATCCTTGAGAACATATGGGTACTTTCCCTCTCTTAAAAGTAACTATAAAACCCATGCCCTCCAAAACAGAAACGGAGAGCAAGTTATTCTTCAGTTCTTATACATATAAGATATTTGCTACCTCTAGAAAACCTCTTGAGTTGATATGGAACCTAACCATCCCAAATCCTTCTACAACACACTTGGCAATAGTTCCAAGCTCCACATGTATACCTAAGTCTATCTCTCACTAACTGGTGAAAAAATCATGTGTCCTCGTCATGTGACGAGAATCACCATTGTCCAAGTACCATGCACTCCTTGAGTAGGTGTTGGTAGAAAGGCATGTGAACATTAATAATTCCTTCTCAAACTTTTTTGCAAACTCATCTAGTCGTGTCTCTATTGATTTTGTTGTCTGCATATTATCTTGCTTCTTCTTCTCCGAACATTATGACGCATAGTTCCCAAACTTGTGGCACATGAAACACTTGATTATACTCAAGTCCTTCTTTCTTCACTGTGATTTTAACTCCTCATTGTTACCCTTCTTGTTGGAACCCTTTCCTTTGTCATTCCTTTTCTTACTGACAAGGGACAAGTTCTCCTCCTCTTCATCTTCCTTCTTGCTACTCTTAGACTCCTCTAAAGTCTCTTCCTAGATGCAATCATCCCAAAGTCTCTACCAATATGGAATATTCTCTCGAGAACAAACTCCTCTGAAAAATGGTTCCCATGACTTGGGAAGACCATTCAATGCCACGTTCATGATATCTATGTCCTATGTTTTCTCTTCTATGGCTGCAATTTGACTGTGCACATGTGTGATCCTCATGAGATAGAAGGTAACATTATTTGATCTAGACATCTTAACCGATCTGAGGTTATTCCTTAAGATCATCTTCCTATTCATGTTCTTACTCTGGAATAAACTTACCAAGGCATAAAAACATCTCTTTGGTCGTATTATTCCCATTGAGGTGAGTGATTAGATGATCCTTCACAAAATCTAGGAGGACTCTTTCTACTTTGATCTCCTTCTTGTTGTGAGCATTAAAAATGTCGAATATGTCAGTGGAGTAACTTATTTATCCACTAACTCCCAAAGGTCATACTCCTTCAACGCCAAAGTAAATCGTGTTTTCAAATATAGGTGTTAGCACTAAGAGTCACCCTCATATTGCAAGAGGATAAGCCCAGTACCCATCATAATTTTTGGTGGATGTTGGTTTTATGAGTGGAGGTCAAATGGACAAAACTCAGTACAAGAATGATTTTAATCAAAGAAAATGGATGAGCAATGCATAGGGAAGTGAGGTCCTCATTAAATTCAGTTAGTGAGTTCAGTTTAAGTGTGAGTATAAGGAAGACTTAGTGAGAGAGGTGAATAAGACTTCTATGAGGATCCGACCTTCAAGTAGCTTGGTGAAGAAAAACTCAAGGTCAAGAGCACTCTTGAAATCAAGTTTTAAACACTAAAATATGTCATAACAGCATAATAATCAAACCTAATTACCATGAAACTACAACAACTCAATTGGATCCTCCATGCCCGAGCCTTTCAACATAAGGGGAAATAAGATAACTAAGAAGCTAACTAAAACTAGTCACAACAATACTGTAATAAAACCTACATTAAAATAGAACCAAAACCCTTGACTGAATCCTCCATGCCCAAGTGTTTCAACGTAGTTTAAACAAAGAGATGAAAAAAAATGACTTCTATTAATGCGAAAGTCTCAAATTTGATACATAACCAAAGAACAGTTCTGGCATCAAAATTACACAGTAGGGAGATCTTCTCAACTAGTTGATGACCTTAACAAAATATTTAATTGATCTATTTATACTCAGATCGGTCCATAAATACCATCGATGTGATCTGGCCATTCCATTCAAATCCTTTTGTCTACGCCATCTTCTGTCAATATGTGTGTGTATCCTTCTGTAGACGCAAATTCAGCTCATCATGGGCTTGTAAGAAAACTCGTCCACCATGGTACCTCAGGCTGACAACTCTGTCTCCACGGCCATACTCTCCATCCTTCTATTTATGGAGTGATTCAAGGTTTCAACCACCACTCCTTTTTCATTAATTGATCCTTCATCGGGATCAGGATGAGGTTTAATGCCTAGGTGGCTACCACCCACTGCTCTCGGATTTGATGCTATATAAGAACGTGATTGTAGGGATGTCAGAGGCAGTTTGGATTCACACTGCTTTTGAGCCCATAATCCACCATCTTCTTCCATGTAGCTCTTTCTCTATACAATGGTTTCAATTGCGGGACCGCTCAATAATTTTATCGTTCAAGCATGTTGCGTCCCCGCAATGAAACGTGGTCGTTGATATGATTGTGATATGTGATCTAGGTGCACCTACTAAATTTAGCACCATCGCTAAGTTTTATCCATCTCCCAACTTTAGGGTCATTCTAACCACGACTGGAGATGACACTACTTTTGGCACTGAACAAAAAGACTTCCTGGAGGATGATATGACATGGTGGTCGGATGTCACTATGCTGACGTGTCATGAAAAGAGAGGTGACACATGATTCTTGGAAACAAGCGGATGATATTCCCAAAGGTGTCTAGACTGATTTCCACATGTCATCGCCAGATGGATGCCAGGTGTCATGATTGGCGAGAGCGCCACATATATGAACTCATAACTGCCACGTACTTTGGAACTTCAGATCTTGGGGGCAGTATGCATGTAGAGTTGGAGATCTAAAGTGAACAATGATCATCGATCTGGGGAGGACACGCGGCAGGGATATGTTAACTACGGGGGAAAACACTCTGGATGAAAATGAGAGCAAGGAGGCTGAAACTCATGTAGCCTAGAGTCCCAAAGAAAAATACCACCGTTAGATTTGGATGGACACGCAACAACGATCTGTGGGCATTGAGAGAAAATGCTCTGAATGAAAGAGAGAAGGGAGGATCTAAAACTCCCAAAGTATGGATTCCCAAAGTAACTATTGACCATCTGATCTGAAAGGATGTGTGGCACTTGATCTGTGATTTCGGGAAAAATCACTTCGGAGGAAATTCGGAGTGGGGAAGCCAAAACTCCCGAAGTAAATCATGACCATTCAATCTGAAAGGATGTGTGGCGCTTGATATATGACTTTAGGAAAAAGCACTTCGAAGGAAATTATGAGTGGGGAATCCGGAAATCCCGAAGCCCAAACTCCCGAAGTAAATCATGATCGTCTGATCCAAAAGAATGTGTGGTGTTTGATCTGTGACTTCGAACAAAAGCACTTCGAAGAAAATTGGGAGTGGGGAAGCCGAAACTCCTGAATCCCAAACTCCCAAAGTAAATCATGATCGTTCGATCAGGAAGGACGTGTGGCGCTTGATCTTGAACTTTGGGTCTTCCACCTGGTCTTTAAACCTCGCACAAATTTGACGTTCCAAAAGACCGAGAGACGCTGATATGAAATGCTCCTGGGATCTCCGTCATTGAAAATTGAACCTTCCTGCCCGCAATAGACTGCTTTGAGTGTTGCTCCTTGTGCCCATGGATGCTTCCTGTGTAAATAAGGAATTGGATGACTTGATGTGGGCTCAAGAAACAAAATGACCAGTAATTCGAGACAAAATGATGATGAGTGCTTGTCCTTCTTCAAGAAAAACAGAAAAGCTACAGGCCGAGACTTGGTCGGGCAAGGCACCAAGGGAAACCATCTTGTCAACAAAGGGGGGAAAATGACTTTATCAGTGAGAGGGAAAGATCCTAGGACTTGGTGGTGGGGAAAAGAGAGAGAGAGATGAGATGAGGGTATCGACACGTATTAACAGCAATCACATACGACCCTTGACAACCTCATGTGATAAAATTAGGAATTTGGATTCTCCATCTAATCTATCTTCAACTCTCAACGATATTTCTTCCATCCCTAAGAGAAAATAAACTGCCCTGGAAATAACCTATTGCTGGAAAATTTCCCTTGAGGTAACCTACTGCTAGAAAACTACCCCTGTATTAATCTGACTTCCCTTCAGAGCATGAGATCTGATACTATGTTGAAATTATTACTCCAACACCTAGGTACTTTGTTATCTAGTGATTTTCTTACTGCAATTAGATTAGCAGCTCACAAAACAATAATACATCAATGAAATATTCAAATTAATATCATGCAGTGGAAGCATAAACTAGGAAACCAAATCAAGAACACATTGTTACACATCAAATTTCCACACCTAGGTACCTTTCCCTAAGTGTCTCAAGTTTCGTAAAAGTTTCATATGCACCTT
>SNQJ01S0060714.1:0-42140 GCA_010110895.2 Picea sitchensis | reverse complement strand
AGGGGAGGTTGAGGATCACATGGATGGTTGAAATATTTCCTCCTTAAAATCCTTGAGAGATATTTCCTCCCTAAAATCCTTGAGAGATATTTCCTCCCTAAAATCCTTAAGAGATATTTTCTCCCTAAATATCTTGGAGATCCCATTTTAGTGGATCTAATGAGTGATCCTCTCCATGGTGGTTAAGCCTCCAAATACTATATAATGAGGGATTTCCATGGAGAAGGAGAGCAAATTAGAGGTATCAAACTTATGATCTTGAGAGGAATATTTTCAGCATCAAACCTATGATCTTGGGAGCATCGTGAAAGGCTTGAATGAGGAGGACTTGGAGAGGTTGTTGCAACTGCATCTACACATTGTAAGTGCCTTGTAATGTTCTCATTAATATATTCTTGTCCTATTTCCTTCAAGTTTGTGTATGGTTGCATATACTTGTCTATTATTGATAAATTTAGTTTAAGCTAATGTTGGTAGAGTAGAAATTCTTTGTTGTCTTTGATGTCTATTGGATTGAAGATATCATTAAGGATCTTGGAGATCAAGTTCATCCTAGATTAAGTGAGGACAAGCTTCAGAAAAAGGGACATCATACTTTCTTCCTCTTTTCCCTTTGACTAGTTTAACTAAATTTAAAGGAATGTTAGTGTCCAATGTTAGCATCTTTGTGTCTTGGTAATAGGGGTCTAGAATCCAAGAAGATATTCACCTATCCGCAGGGGAATTTTCCTAAAACACACATGAACACCAAATGTTTTGGGTAAACACCCATGAAAAAAACCTCAAAGGGGAAACTAGTGTTGAGAATGATTTTATTATGCTAAAATCATGGCTCCTATAACAAGGATAATGGCCCACTGATAGAAATACAACTACAAACTAACATGGAAAGGTTTGACTTGTTGTATGACCAATATTGGCACACTTTTCTATAAATCCATGGCTTTCCCTTCTGTGACCCGCATATATCCACAATTGTGTCCATTGTGACCCGTGGATTCGTGAGACTGTCTCCACTGTGACCCACAAATGTGTACAAAAATTCCATATGACAAGATCCATATGGTCCAACTCTTTCCTGTGGCTTCCTTGTGTTGAAATCCATGTGCATATTCCTTTGTTCTCTCTTCTCCTTGAACTATATGATCTCTATATGAAAGTCCTTCTTCACCTATCCAATATCTTGAACCACAGTGCTTCGTGATCCAATACTCAGTGTGCCAACTCTCTCAAAAAAACTCATGTCAAGTGTAATCCTTGGTCCTTTTGAATCATTGTCCTTTGTCATCCAAGCACTTGAGCATAGGTCCTTCTCTACTCCTGAGTGTGACCTTGGAGACTTCACACTAGAAAAGTTCCTCCTTTGTTATCTGTGTGAATGTATTTTCCTTGATCCTCTTGAATCACCATCCTTCATGATCCAAACACTCGAGCAGAGGTCCTTCTCTACTCATGAGTGTGACCTTGGTGACTCCACACCAACAAACATCCTCTTTTGATATATATGTGAATGCCTATTCCTCATTCTCCTAGCCTTGCTTTTATAATCATGAGTGACAATCTATTTCTAATATCCAAAGTGATCTACGGTTGAGATTACTTCTCACACTCACTAGAGATTTAGAAAACATGTTGCATGCTAAGTACTTTTAGCATGCTTATTAAATAAGTCAATTAACTAATTACATAATTAATTAATAAAATCAATTTATTTTAATAATTCCTTTAATTAAAGTAAATTCAAGAGTAGAAGGCTTTGGACAATTTCCACACGTCTAGACACATAAACCCGTGCAAAAATTCATGTATGATGTTATCACTAACATCAACACTGGTGTACTTTCGATTGTTGCGGGTTGAGAAACATGTGAGAGCTTGAGTGTTGACTGGTTTGGGAATTTGAGTGACACCCTAGAACCATCATTGTGGATTGATAGCCCTGGATTGGAGGTGAGATATTGTTGATACTTGGAATAGCAACTTCTATGGTTGGGTGGAACATCCTTGGTCTGCAGCTAGTTGGTGATTCATTTTGTTAAAGATAAGTGCTCTTTATCATGTGTTTCTATGCTTGTATATTTATGTCCACTATGCATTGATTAATATCTCTAAGATGTGTATCTATAATGTAACTACTTGTTGGTTATTGTTGTGGATAGTATGTTTAAACATTATTTTATGTTGTAGCATGAATCTTGATTATTGCATCTGTTGTTATGGCATTCTTTCATGCTTCTTTATTAATTAAATGTTATCAGAATTTGAAATTAGTTTTGAAATGTGTTTTTGAAGTAGTGTGGCCAACCTGTGGGTGGATGGGTACGTTACACCTCCTATTTGGCTAGTAGGATAATTTTGTTTCACTTTGGGCAAGTGGTGAAAGAAGGATTTGGAGGCATCTCCCTACTGTTGATTGGACTACACTGCAATTGATGAAATCCAAATTAAGGATGAGTTATTTTCCTTAGTACTTTTTTATGTTTCTATTTAAATGTTTAAACTTTAAGGTGGAGGTGTGATGATATTAATTTCTTAATTACAATCGTCCATAAAAAGATTATCTAAACTCAAAATATTTATCATTTGGAAAATGTAAAAGAGTTATTGTTATGTTGTATGTTATTCCATTTAACGATCACTAAAATTATGTTTAAAAAAGATATTAAAAGGGTGTGATCATACCATCATTAATGCACTAGATATCATCAGAACTTCACAGTTAAGTGTGCTTGGGATAGAGTAGTACTAGGATTGGTGACCTACTGGGAATTCCTAGTGTTGCACCCTCCCCGCTTTTTGGGGAAAAAGAGCTCTATGGTTTTCTTGGCATATCAGCGAACGCATATGGCCACGGACCAATAAGCCCAAGAGCTAGGGCCACATGCCCTCTTCCTCTCCCTCTCTCGTTTCCTTCTTTTGTCTCTTCTTCCCCTTTTCGAGCATCCCCTTCCTTTTTCTCGTGCCCCTTTTTTCTATTCCCCAACCCCTTTTTTGGTGACCTGTACTAGCTCTTTCCACGATATGTGTTTGAAAGGTGCCATAGGCCTGAAGATTTAGAAAGATGACAGAATTTTCAAAGGATGAGGTGGACTACGATCACAATCCTTCATGTGTATGTTCTTTCGCTATTTTCGATGAGTTCTTAAAACGGGAGATTCATCCCCTTCCTCCCGTACCTCCTTCTCCCACTTTAGATCTCAAGGGTAAGTCCATTAATCATGTTTGTGTGGAGTATGGACGTAAAAAGGAGGATGATGTCTTGGCTAGAAAAAATGCTAAGGAAGGAGAAAAAACTTTGAGTTTTTGTCTAATTTTGAGGAAAGCCTCCCTGGATCCATAGACTCTGAGAAGGGTTTCCCTCTCAACTCTCAAAAAATATTGGAAGACAACCCAATTGATGTCCCTCTACACTTTCAGGAGAATAAATCAAAAATATTCCTGAAGAAGACAGGGAAGTGCATATGGGAAAAACTTGTATAGGTGAACATGGTCGTAGGAGAAGAGTTGGCAGTTTCAAACTTTTCCATTTTTCATGGAAAAATTTTAGTCGGGATATTCACAGGATAAATGATAGGACACTAAGCCATGCAAAACTGGATGGAACAAAATTGGTCACCATTTCTAGGGTATATGTCAGAAGCTCACGTTTTATCCAAAGGATGGAATTCCTTTTTATGCAAGTCAAAAGAAAACAACGATAAATTGTAGAAAAGAAGATGATCTTGGGGGCCATCGGGCCTAGTGCTAAAACCCTTGACTGTGGAATTTGACCCTAAACATGAACTAGTCTCTCATATGAAGGTAAGGGATATCCTACCTGACCTCCCTTTGGCATTTTGTACTAGAGAGGAATTGGAAGTAATTTGAGACAAAATAGGGACTTTCATGAGACTGGAACCCAATTGGGCCTCAAAAAAAGACAGGTACTAGGCCTAGATTCAAGTGGAGGTTAATGTTAGATATGGTTTGATAGAGATCTTATACCTAGTCTTAGGACACATAACATGGCACCAAAAGATGGATTAATGGAGAATCCCCTTTAGGTGCCATGCATGCCATGAAATTGGGCACCTATGGGTTGAATGCTCACATTTTCTCACTGGAGATATACCTGTAAAGAAAACATGGATAAGAAAATCCACCTATAATAGGTCAGAGAAGGTTGAGGTGGTCTCGATAGGAGACACTAAGAAGGAAGTCAACTTCGATCCTGGGACCATCAAAGCTTCAAGTGAAGTAATGGGTGATCTAGTCTTCCAGGACGCATAGACAGGTATGATTATATCTGATACTAATTCCCCTTCTTATCTATTGTTTTTGGATGAAATTTTGAAGGGTCCTAATGGGTCAGAGGGGTCGGTTAACCCATCGTCACCTTTTGTCTCTCCCCTTTCACCCCTTCCTCCCATGGTATAATTTTTGGTTTCCTAGTCAGTCTCTTCTCCGATCCCTCCTCTTGTTGATAATCCTCTCCCCCCTCCTCTTCCATTCCCCCCTCCTTTCCCTATAGAGGAAGAAAATCTTGTTCCCTCAATCCCTACTACAACCCTCCCTCCCCCTATCCCTAATATTTCCCCAGACCCTTGGTCCCTTCCCCCATCCCACTATGAAAAGAACCCCCCACTTCCCTCTTCATATCAAAGGCTACTCTCTAATATCTAAATTCAAACCCAAGGAAGCCTCTCCTTCCAAAGGGGGACTCGCCCCAGATACCCCTCAAGTGTCCCTAGCAAGAAGAAAGTCACATATCTCAAAAGAAAAATAAATGGATGCATCCAAAATAAGGAAAGGAATGCAGGCTACCATAACAAGGGACCTTAGAGTGGGGAAATCCCTTCCCCTTCTGAAAAAAATGATCCCTCTCTCTTTCAACACAAGAAGGATTAGGGCCCCCCAGAAAAAACTAGCCCTTAAAATGTTGTTCCTAATCCTTAACCTTGATATTATTTTACTACAGGAGATGATGTGTAAAGGGGAAGTATCTATAAAGAATGTAAGCCCCTGGTTAAAAAATTGGGCCTTTAGTGTGGTAGAAACAAAAGTTTTGTCTAGAGGGTTGTGTTGAGGGGTCCTAAATCCCTTTAACTCAACAATAGGAACCAAACTCGCCACCGAGGACCAATTAGACTCTGCCACATTTAATAGTGGAATGATTCTCCAGATCTTGCGATTCGACAAAAATAATCGATGGGATTTACGTTTTCTTGTGAAGGTTTCTTCCTTCGGTTCAGACGTTCTCTTTTTGTATTTTCTCTTAGGTAGGACTGATATAAGATAAAGACGGTGTAAACCAACTAAGTGAAAAAATGGGAACAAACTTAACTACTGGAGAAGAGGTTGAGCTTGGGATAACCCTTTCACTCTAGCATGCAGACAATGATTATCTACCACAAGCCTAGTACTAATACGTTAACTGTGCGGGTATTTCAATTACTGAACTAAGATATAATTTATCAGAAGAAAACATGCATGTGATAAATGACGGCAAGTAAAATAATTCACTCAACTCTAATCATCAATCACATAATAACACAAGGATTTATCTTCATCATTAAAGAAAAGAACTATAAAACATTGCATCAGATAACTTATCAATAGTTTTAGTAGCTCTTACTCGTTATAGCATCCATTCATGAGATGAAATAAGAAATAATTCTTCTCTGCATCCAATCATACACGCATTTAATGAAAACACAAAAACTTGTCTCTGGTCCCAAAAGTACTTCTCAATTAAAGGTAGCTCCAAAATAGTTATTAACAAAACAAAAAATATGGGTCTATGCAGCAACCATCGACCTCTAACTAATCAGTCAATGATCTTATTTATAACATAAAGTTAACTAAAAATAACTATTAAAGTGCAAATAAGTGAAACAAAACTCACCACATGGTGCTCTCTTCTATTAGTTTTTCTAAGAGTCATCTCAGGATATCACTTAAGTGGGTGAGTCTTCTCGTACTCCGGCCACTTGATGAATAGATCCTCGCATGGTTGGCATACAGGAATCCATGTTGTTCCATTGGTGCCAAGTGAATCTATCTTATCTCAATTGCTTGTGCTCGATACTTAACTATTATGGCACTTAACTATTGCAACATATCTTGAGCTTTGATTGGGTTCTTCATGAACTGTCGCACCTGACATAGAGCCATATCTGTCACCTTAGCTATTTCTTCGACCCATGGTGAGTCTTGTTCAACGTGAGTATTGACTATGTCACACAAGTCGACAAAGTCGTAGAGTGTGCCAAACTCAAGGAAGTTGATGTCCTTCATTACATGGTTGATCTTGATCCAAATTTTCCCGCAATTGGCCCATTTTTCTTGGATTTCCCGATGAGGTTCTTGAGCCATCTTTGCCCAATACTCGGCTGATTTCTTTATGCGATCAAAGATGCTTTGTTTTAACACCTGAATGTCGTGCTCTTCTTTATCTTGGCCCTGTTGGACCGCACTGATATAGTCGACCCTCTCTACATATTGTTTTGTTTTCTCGTACCACCTCTCCATATCCTTTCACATCACAAGTTCCATGAGGGTTTCTTCCTGAAGATTGGCTATCCTTGCAGTAAATAGGCACCGCTCATCTATAAATTTGTTGTACGCCTCCTGGAATTGACTCCTTAGGAATGTCGCGTCCTATGTGATGTCCTGATAGTATTTCGCCAAGTGGAGAAAATGTTCCAATTCCTTCAGGGCAGCATCCAACTCGTCTTCATCTCTTTTACCTCTCCCAGGGTGGCATCTGTGATTTCCATCCCTGCACCGATCAGTTTGGACATCTTAGCATGCTCTGTGTTGATCATATTTTCCTCTGTAGTGGTGAGGATGGAGAAATCTAAAGTGATCCTCCACTTCATGGTGATTCTATGGACAACAGATTTCCTTTTCCGGCCATAAGAGATGGAATGTATGTCGACTACTGTGTCCACGGGTTGGGTTATTTGTTGATCTCCCCAAGTGAGTGTATTCCCCAGACTCCCAATGGTATATACTTGTTCAAGACTGGGTTCTTGAACTTCCTCCCTGTGTTCTGAAGGCCTGGCTTCTATTTGTCTCTCATCGGGGAGTTGAGTACTGATTGAAATTGAGGCATCAGGGGTAGGATCGGTACTTACTTGATCCTCGGTCGTTGAGACGTCGATTTCCTTTTGTTGAGCTTCTTCATTTTGTTCTCCCGACCCTGGCGCGTCCTTTGGACTATCCCCTTAGGTCTCTAGTGCATTGGGTAGCTCAGTGTCTAATACACTCTTGACTTCATGTCCTTTCTCTGGAAGCCCCTAAATTTGAGCGTCGATAACTGGAGAAGATTTCTTCTCTAGTTTATTTTCCTCTTCGATATGTACAGGGGTCACAAGGCATACCTCCAGACTCTCATCATCATCATATATTTTTATCAATTCGCTTAGGGGTTTTTCACACTTGCTCTCCCTGATGTTCTGAATGTCTCTGGATGAGTCAAAACACATGTCAGCGATCCAGCCATTGGAGTTATGAATTCAAGGTTGCCTAACCCGGTAATTTCATCAATGTATATGAATTCAAGGTCGCTTAGGCCCGCCTAGCTTCTGTCTAGGTTATCGTCAAGGGATCCTGTCACTCCTGAGAGGTTTGGGTCATATTGCAGTTGATAAATTACTCGTTGTGTCTATTCTAACATGGTCAACTCCCTCTCCCACGTGCCCTAAGTCATGGGGAAACCTATATCTTCCATCGGGGCTACCAGGGGGGCTTCTGTTGCTTTGGCTACTATCATTTCTTATCTGGCCCTGAGGGCCCCTTGAGTCGATTGTTCTAGAATTGTTGCATGTTCATCTAGGCTCATGGATTTGAACTTGGTAATTTTGGGGTTGACCATTCTTGCCACCACTTCGTCCCAGTCTTGGGCATTTTCTGTGAAGACCTCATCTTCGAATTTTTCATGGGCGTGTTTCAAGACCATATCCTTGGGATCATGCTTTCGAAATCAGCCAGTCTAGAATATGAACTCCAATTTTCTCAACCCCTCTTGCTTGGCTTGAGCAGTGTCCTTCACCAGGTAGAAGCCTACATGGAATCCATAGGGTATAAATGCTCATTTTTAATCCTTGATCAGGGTGGCGTTGTATCCTTGCAGGATGGTCTGGTAGCATATCTCTCCCACTACTAGTTGGTCAGGAACACACGTTGGAAGGAGATGAGGTTCTCCAATGGCCTCGAAAACCCTGATGTAGGTATCGCGCTCATCTAAGTACGAGTGGTCGACCTTTGATATCATATTTTTGGTCGTAGACGATAGTCTCGGGCATTCTTTCTTGAAAAGAATAAAATAAATGTGTGCAATGAATTCATCACAGATGAGGGAGTAGGATTTTTTGTACTTGTTCTCCCATAAAATTCTGAAATATACATGGATCGAGAGTTTTGCGACGTGCCAGCTCAGGTTCATGCCAACAAAGATGTTTCTGGCACACATGACATCCAGTAAGTATGGATCCATGTAGAAGATTGGTGTCTCTCCTTCTTTTGGCATCTAATATTGTTGTATGCAGATGCTCAGTTGTTTGGAAATGATGGTTGTCTAGTTGAAACCACTCTCAGAAATGGCCATTGTGTAAGCTAGAGGCATCCATGCTTCCGAAAGTATGGAGCAGTCATTTTCCCCATACAATTAGTAGATTAGAGTCATAAGGTAGATGTACGACTCCCTTAAGTTGGTCATCTGGTACCAACCAATGCTCTAGTTGGTATACTTCTTATCTTCTCTCCACCATGAGGTCATCAGCCGGATGGCATCATGGTGCTCATAGAATTTCACAACGAAATCTGTATTCAACCACTCCACGGGGTCTCGAAGTTTGTAATATTTTTGGACCTCCACCGGAAGGAACACTTCGACACACCCACCATTGTCATCTTTAATCATAATTTTTTGTGTGTCCATGTGGTCAATGAGCCACTTCAAGAATTCTATGCAGGGGAACATCGGAGTTCTTTTTTCTACCATGTGCAGGTACGATCATCGTATATTCAGAAAAACTTCGTCATCGAGCTTTCTCATATCTAGGTCACTGTGAGGGATATATTTTGGGAATTATTCTCGGCTGATCTTCTTGAAGAGTTCTACCCAATGTGGGAGTATTGCCTTGGTCCCTGTGCTTGCCTCTGTGTCTCCAAAGGCCAGAGGTTGAGTGAACACCTTCTTTGTAGATGTCTTAATGACTGGTACCGACCTTGGAGAAAATTCTAATTGTTTTGCGGCCCCTAGAGAAGAGCCTTCTCCTACCTCTAGTTATTTTAGCTTCGACAATCGCCTAATGGTCTTATTTCTTGGAGGCATTGTTCCTGCAATCAAAATAAATCTTTTAGAGACTACGTACAGAGAAAAATTGGATAAGATATATATATGAAGTGTAAGCATGAAAAATCCACAGACTAGTACATACTTGCAAATCTTGCTAAACTTGGTTATTTGATACTCACAAGATCTCTGAAGCTTTTGAATTGCGCATTTCTCTTCTCCGGATGCTCTGAAACTCCTTTGCGCACAAAATGGTTTCATTTAAAATGGCTTAAGAGAATTTAAATTGGGAAAGAACCTATCGTGTCGTATCAACCATTTAATTTGGGTGATGAGTGGAATTCAAACAAATCTGCCGTTGAATCTCTACAATTTGAATTCATCATGCATTAACGGTGGATGAGCGGAGGGTGACGTGGTCTATCGTTAATTTCAAACAGCCATTTTGATTCACACACGAAGGAGAAACTAATGCAGGATTTGGAATTAATTAGTCCCTTAAATACTCTGAATCTAAATGTATCTAGCGCTAAAACGTCCCATGGTGTCACTTTTTTAATGGGCGGATAGAGGATCAGGGATGCGCCAAGAAATTTTTCGTTGATATCCTTCTGCAAAAAACCTCTGACTCCGATCGATTTCATCATACAATGCTGATGTGGAAAAACCGACTCGGGGGTGTGACTTGGACCTAGGAAAAGAAGAATGACTCTCAGTAAAACTAGACCATATAGTTCTCCAGTCGGGAAAAGACACGTGGCATTGAAGATAGCTAGCTTAATCTGTGTGTATTAGTCGGAGTCGAGACTTTCTTCATGTTGTGCGTTCTAAAATAAAATTGGGCTCGCTGATGCCGAAAAGGTATCGGGGGTCGACGATTAGGGATGAACCTATCACACATTTTTTCTTCAGATTAGGTTCCTCAAAAACTTCTGATACTGAAATTCTTCGGGAATCAATGATCGGAGAAAAATATTTAGCGTGGTCAGAATGTTCATCGCGAGTCGGTCTTCTCCGATTCTGACAAGCACATCGAGTATCGACTATCGACGATATCGTTTCTTTCTTCTTTAACGTTTACTCCCTTCTCCTTTTACCAATGACGAAGGGGATCGTCTATCGGTGATCTCAGTATGTGATACTTATCATGAAACAAAACTTCCTTTTGTTGATATCAGTGAATATCAGCACTCAGTAACTGAGCTTTTCCGAGTGATTCTTTTTCACTTATGAATTCCGTCTGACATTAAATCTTGAGTGTATCGGGTGAAGTGTTTTCGCTGTTGATTCCTTATTTAAGTGTTAAACCTATTTAATTCATGGGGTTTCATAAAGTTATACAAACCTGAACATCTTAATGAGATTTAAGAGAACAAGCAAAGACAAAACATTTCTCAAAGAAAAATCGAATTCAAAGAGTGAAAATATTAAGTGGTACCCCAAAAGTGAAAAATTGGCATAGGATTTTTAGGGTGTGTTGAGTGCTCAACAAATGGCGACTTACTGGGCGAAAGAAGAAACTGTGTTCCTTCGTTGGGCTCAGTTGATGCAAAATTTGATTAGGAATTTAGCTAGTTTTCATCAGAGCTTATTTTACTCCTTGCATTTGGAATTTCCTCGGTTGATGCATTTGGACCTACCTGTGGGATTTTTTAACCTGTATTCCACCTTATTATACTGTAACCTTGACTCATGCCCCCTATTTACAAGAGTCTAGTAAAGAATTCAATGGAACTAGGCCTTTTAGTTACCCTTATTCATTTGCTACGGTGTTTCTTCACTGCCAGCAAGTGTCCATAGCCCTGACAGAGTCACCCCGACATAACATACCTTGCTCCACTGCTAGTGAGTGTCCATAGCCTTAGTGGAGATATCTACATACCCTCTCCTACTGTGTGATCATTTAATATAGTTGACTTTTATTTCGGCAGAATGCCCTGAGCGAGTGGGAGAGGAGAACATTTGTTATTTGCAAAAGTGAGATGGTTAAAGTGAAACTCACTAGCTCTATCTCTGAGGTTCATGTGGTCCTTTCCAACTTACCTACTTTCCCTTAAGGTTTTACTAGACCACTAAGCTGACACTTCCTCATTTTTCCAAAGTTGTTCATATGTGCAGGATAGATAGAGAATCTCTTGAAACAACTGCAAGTTCCTTACCATTTCTTGTATTTGTATGTGAGCGATGAGTTAGGAACATAGTTCACTATGTCTCATGATTTGAGGTCCACCATTGTCTTTCTAAACAAAATATTTTGAAAGCTCAGAAGCATAATCGCAAAAGATAAAAAAAAAAAAAAAATTATAAATGCAACAGATACATCGACGCATCTAAAATAAACACAGAAGATATATAATATAATATATATATATAGATATATTGATGAAAATATTGTTTTAGGGTTTTCCCATTTACCGGGAGGGAGTCAGGTTCCGCCCTTAGATTATGCAGTCGATACGTTCCTAACCCAATCTTCTTGGCCACTTGGAAAGGTTCGAGGCATAGATTTTGAAACTTAGAATGTTTTCCTTTACAGTCATTTTCTCTGTCCCACTTTAGTACTATGTCTCCTACCTCATAATTATTATGTTTAGCCTTATGCTTATCAAACCACCTTTTAACTCTTTGTTGGTGATCTATTAACTTTGATTTATCTTTATCCCTTTCTTCTTCTAGCATGAGCATGGTCTCAATTCTTTGTTGCATGACTGATGAAGGTTGTCCCCTGGAATCCTGAGCAAGTTGAAGAGATGGAAGATAAAGCTTGTTTGAGAGAATGTCTTCCTGTCCGTATACCAGAAAGTATGGGGAATTACCTATAGATTCCTTCAGTGTGACTCTATCGGTCCATAAAGAATTAGGAAGTGAATTATGTCAATTCCTCTGGTTTTCTGCAACTGTTTTCTTTAATATTCTCACTAGGTTCTTATTAGTTGATTTTTCCACTATGTTTCATTGTGGGTAATAGTTTGCAGAGTATCTAATTATGATTCCTTTGTCTAGGGAAAACTATGTTAATAAGGTGGAAGAAAAGTAAGCTGCATTATAAAAAAAAAGGACAGAATGCACACTGAACCTAGTGATCAGCTATTGTTCTATGAATTGGATCACCACCTTTTCGTTTACATGAGTCAAAGGGATGGCCTCTACCCATTTTGTGAAATAATTTGTGGCGGTTAATATATACCTATGATTTTTTGAGGAATTCGGTGTTATCTCTCCTATGATATGTAACCCCCATTGCTCGAAAGGCCTGGAAACAACCACCAGTTGAAGTGGCACATCTGCTCTCTTTTCCCTCCCCACACTTGTTTGACATGTCTTACAGTTCCTAGCATATGTGTGGGCATCCTTGAACAGAGTAGGCCAATAATATCCAGCTCTCAGTATTTTATGAGCAGTGGTGTTTCCTACAAAATGTCCACCTATAGGGCCATCATGGAGCTCCTTCAGAACCTTGTCTTCATCTTCATGTTCGAGACATATTAAAAGTACCCTGTCATAATTAATAAGGAAGAGCACCGAATTTATGAGGTGATATTGTGCATATTTTAACCTAAGAGATCTCATTTCCCTAGGGTTTAGGTTTTCTAGGAAAGTCCCATGATACAGGAGATAAGTCAGATTCTCATACCAATACTCTTGTCCTAGGGAGACTATGAAGCTTCACCACACCATAATTCCAATTCATTCTCCCATCTGGGGTTGTCATTTACTTGGTCCTGGGATTCAACTGCCAGTTTGCATAACCCTCGTCCTTTAACCAGTTTAGTAGGTTTTATATCTAGATCAAATTCTTGGACTACTGCCATCCAGTTTCCTCTTCTTTCCCCCATCTCATGTTGAGTAAATAGGGATCAGACTGTAGGGTGAGGCACAATTACTTTGGTATGGTTCTTGAGGATGTAATATATGAAGTGCTTTACTGCTTTATATACTACATAAGCCTGCTTATCTATAGAAAGGTAATTTAGTTCATCCCCCTAGATATTAGTGCTCATGAATGACACTGAGGCCTCATTGTTATCATCATCCTTCTGAGTTGACCCTGTGGCTAACGATTGGTCAGAGGTGAAAGTATAGAGGAAGAAATATTTGTTGAAATTGGAACTGCACAGAACTGGGGCTTGAGATATTGCAGTCTTAATATTTCTGAAATCCTTCTTATGTTCATCATCCCACTTAAATTCAACATCTTTATGAATCATGTTTTGTAAGGGTTTGATAGTTTTTGCAAAATCGGGGGTGAATTTCCTCACAAAATTGATTTTCCTGAAGAACAATTGCATAGCATTTTTGTTGTGAGGTAATGGAAGTTGAGCTATAGACTTAATCCTTTCTAGATCTATGTGAATTCCCTCTTTCAATATAATGTGACCCAATAACTTTCCTTCCTCTACACCGAAGATGGTTTTCTTAGGGTTTAAAGATATACCGTATTTCCTACACCTTTTGAAAATTTGTCTTAAGTGTTGGATATGCTCCTCTATGTTCTTTGAATACACAATCACGTCATCCAAGTAGACTACTACACACTTGTTGATTAGTCCCCGAAATTCTATGTCCATGGCCCTTTGGAAGATCACTCCTACATTTATTAACCCAAACAGCATGTGTTTGTAAGCGAAGGTTCCCCACTTGGTTCGGAAGGTAGTTTTCAAGCGGTCTTCTTTTGAAACTAGAACCTGGTTGTAACCTGAGAAACCGTCTAGTAAGGAGAAAATCTCAGAGCTAGACATTGTCTGCAAGAGTTTCTCCATCGATGGGACTGGGTATTTGTCCTTTTCTTAAGCTCTATTGAGGTTTCTAAAATCTAGGCATAGGCGGATCTCCCCAAAAAATTTCCTCACAGGAACCAAATTTTCTACCCAGACAGAATGTCTAACATGGAAGATAATTTTGGCATCTAAAAGTTTCTTCAACTCCTGACACATGAGAGGTTGTAGGGAAGGGTGATACTTCCAAAGCTTATGTTGGAAGGGTTTCACTTCAGTTTTTAATGGGATAGTGTGTTGTATGATATGGGTATCATAAGTCTCAATATGTCGGTAGGACCAATCAAAAACATCTTGATATTGTTTGAAACGTTTGAGATAAGCCTTCCTTTCCTCTTTAGATATTGTCTTGTCGAGTTTTACGTTTTTTTGGTTTTCCGGGGTTCTGAGATTTATAGTTTCATGCATGGGACAGGAACTCCCAGTATTTCCATTCTTTGACCCTTTAAATCTTTCCCTTAGATCAAAAATGTTTTCTAAATTAGCTATTCCCTTCGGTATCGTGTGAGACTTTGATTTGTTAGTTGGTTGATCTGTCTGAGGATCGGCCCCTACTGATTGTTCCTAGAATATTTCATCGTCAATGGAAAAGTCCTTAAATTTATCTTGATTGGTCAAAAAATTTATTATCTATTCATCTCCTTCAAATACCTTCCAATTAGAAATATTGTTGGGCATCGATGGTGTGTATATAAATTCTACAGTGAACTGGGAGGCTTCATAATATTCTAGAGGTGACATCCTTGAAGCCATGGTGTCAAGAGAATCAACAACAATGTTCTTTGCTCTGGGAATCGTAGTAATGTTAAAAGCTTCAAAATTCTCTATTAGCCTATGCACTTCCTGCTGGTAATTCTTCAAGTGTGGAGAATTGAAATGTATAGTATTCCTTACTTGTCTAACGATGATTTCAGAATCTCCAAAAACCTTCACTTCTTTAATGTTCAAGTCCATGGCTTTCATTAGCCCTTGTACTAGATCTTCGTATTCATCGGTATTGTTTGTGCATTCAAACTCAAGTCTACAGGATAGAAAATGTCATTTACCTTTTTGATTAATGAGGATGCACCCTACCCAAAACCCTTCTTGCGATTTAGAGCCATCAAAGTATAAGGTCCAAACTTGTGGGAAAAATCTATCATCTTCCTCTTTCCTGTCACTTTCCTCTTTTTCTCCTGTTTGTTCTATGATTTCTAACATAGGTTCTTGGAAGAAGAGGGTTTCCTCCATCACCGTCAGAAATTCCTCTTGAAAAACTATTTCGGAGGTTTGAGTAAGGGGAACATCAGATGAGAGAGGGGGCAAATTTCCGAAGTCAGAATCATAGGAATAATTGCCTAACACAGGGAAATATGTCGATGAGGATTCATTTAGGGTTTCTAAGTCAGTGACAGTATGTTTTATATATCTTTCTCTATCAATCCTGATCAATTTTGTGTTCCCTTTTAATGGTAACCAAAGGTGATCCCATTCTGTACTAAAGTATGCGTTTAACTTCTCAAACCTATCTTGACCTAATAGCAATCCATAAGCTTCTCAGATATCTACCACAATGATGTCAATTACTTGCACAAATTTAGGGTGTGTCGCTATTCTGATCATTACATATTTGATTTCTCCCATGACCTTCACGTGTGTTTTGTCTATTTGTATCATGTGTTTATCATTTTTGAGAGGGATTGCGCTTAATGTTTTGCAAATAGATAGTGGAATAACATTAGAAGATGTTCCTGAATCGACCAAACATTTATGGAGGTTTCTGTTGAAGACTTAAAATGTTAAAAGGAACGATGGGACACAAGGCTTTCCCTTCTTATCTTCAGAGCAGGCGTTCACAGTTGGTTTATTCCCTAGATCTGTGGGAGTTAGATTTCTTCCTTGGTCAGTGCTTGTTGTAGGATTTTTTACTGATTTCAATGCTTGTAGTAGGAAGTATTTTTGTTGAGGGATTCTACACATGTCCATGACCGATATATTTTCCTTCAACTTCTTCAAATCTTCTATTATGTTGTAATCTAGCTTGGGCGATTCTCGTGTATGGATGTTTATAGGGTTTCTTCGGGGAGAAAAAGGTTTTTTCGGGTGATCGAGAGCTGGTTTTCCTCCCAAATTTGGGGTCGTAGTAAGGTTGTTTGAGACAGGTTGACCCCTACTTCGTGTTTTCACAACTAAGACTTCTGCGGGTGGTTCCTAAACCTGAAATAATTAAGTGGAAGGCATTAGTAGATCAAGGCTCCATATCAACATGGATGTTTCTTCTGGTGGAGCAAATTCTTCCTGATCAAAAATATTCATAACCAAGCCGCTTGATTGTTCGATTAGGGAGACTTCGTCTAGAAACTTGTTGGCCATCAAATTCATGGCATGCACCCATTGAGGGAAATATTTTTCAGAGTGATTCTCTTGATCATAAGTACAGAAAGAGTCAAATGCTACATTTCCCAAATCGATGTTTAAGTTCATTGGGGGAGGTTAAATTGATTTGAACAGTGGATTCCTTTTGAAAAAGGTTTTATAGGGCCTTTGTCCTTGGTTTCTCTCCCCTGCACTTCTCTTCATGTCTATGATTTCATTCGACAACTTCTTGACCATGCATTATAGGTCCTCTATGGCCCCATTTCCCTTTTCAGGAGCTTGTTCTGTTTGAGTCCCTGGAGGTATAGTCAACATGAGTTCTCTCCTGGGAGGAGGTTGAACTTATTTCTTGACTAAAAAGACTTGGCCTTATTTTCATCCTTTCATTTGGAATTGTGTCGTTTTGGATTCTTTGAAATTTTTAGCTAAGGTTGGTTTGGAAACCCTCTTCACAAACATGGAAATAGAAGCTTGGAGAGCATTAGCATATACTTCGATTTGCAAATCTTAAGTAGGTTTATCTTCAGGTTGGAATTTGTTTAAGATAGTTGTGAATATTTGATTGAAATATTTAACCTTTTCCTTTGAACTCATGGTGGCGTCAAACAATTCATCCATCAAAGCTCTTGTAGTGGTTTCTTCGGCAAATTTATCCAAAAAATCCTTTTGAAATTCCATCCAACTAGTTATGTATCCTTCAAGGAAGTTAAAATACCATGTGGAGGCTGAGTTCTCAAAGGTATAGGGGAAAATCTTGCATACTATGTCTTCATGTTGGATATAAATCAATCTAATAGCTAGTATGAATTTTTTGATATGGTCTTCAGGAAATCCCGAGGTTTCGGGGTCAAATTTAGGGAGTAACTTCTTCGGATGTCGGGGAAGGTTATGTAATCATCCAGGGATGGCTAAATAATCTCTAGCCAACCAAGGTTGATTTTTTTGCGGTGGGTTTTCCCTCTCTTCATCATGGTCATTGTTATCTTCCATATCTTCAAATCCTGAAACTAAGCGTTCTGAATTAAACCCTTCTTCTTCCGAAAAATTGTTTGGCTCAGAAAAGTTGTCGGTTGTTGTTTCGGGGATTAGATTAAGAGGATGTTTGATTTCGGTGAGAGAAAAATCTATCATGTCTTCTACTGTGTGCACAAAAACCTAGTCATGGGTATCGATCACTAGTCTGCTTACTTGTTTTCTTTAAGGAAGTAGCGGAGCTAAGGGCAGCACACCGATCTGTCGGGTGTATGATCTTGTGATTCTTCTAAATTTCTTTAATTCCTTGTGAGGAAGAGCATAAGGTATATCAAGGAACATGCATTCTTCCTCGTGTTGGGGTAAATTAGTCATTTCGGGAGTACTCAGTGTGTGTGGGTTGTCTTGGGAATGAATAGCCATGCATGTGGGTTTTTTTTTAATCTACAGGTTGTCTGAAATATTTTGTAAAAAATAGTGTTATCCATTCATTCTCCAGGCCCTCTTTCTAGCGCCAATTCTGTTGAGGGGTCCTAAATCCCTTTAAATCAACAGCAGGAACCAAACCCACCACCGAGGCCCAATTAGACTCTGCAACATTTAATAGTGGAATGATTCTCTAGATCTTGCGATCCGGCCAAAATAATAGATGGGCTTTATGTTTTCTTATGAAGGTTTCCTCCTTCAGTTCAAACGTTCTCTTTTTTTACTCTTAGGTGGGACTGATATAAGATAAAGCCGGTGTAAACCAACTAAGTGACAAAAAGGGAACAAACTTAACTACTGGAGAAGAGGTTGAGCTTGGGATAACCCTTTCACTCTAGCATGCAGACAATAATCGTCTACCACAAGCCTAGTACTAATACATTAACCATGCGGGTATTCTGATTATTGAACTGAGATACAATTTATCAGAAGAAAAAATGCATGCGATAAATGACGACAAGTAAAATAATTCACTCAACTCTAATCATCAATCACATAATAACACAAGGATCTATCTTCATCATTAAATAAAAGAACTGTAAACATTGAATCAAAAAACTTATCAATAGATTTAGTAGCTCTTACTCGTTACAACATCCATTCATGAGACGAAATAAGAAATAATTCTTCTCCACATCCAATCATACACGCATTTGATGAAAAAACACAAACTTGTCTCTGGTCCCAAAAGGACTTCTCAATTAAAGGCATCTCCGAAATAGTTCTTAATAGAACAAAAAATGAGGGTCTTTGCATCAACCATCGACCTCTAACTAAACGGTCGATGCTCTTATTTATAACATAAAATTAACTAGAAATAACTATTAAAGTGCAAATAAGTGAAACAAAACTCACCACATGGCGCTCTCTTCTATCATTTTTTCTAAGAGTCATCTTAGGATATCACTTAAGTGGGTGACTCTTCTCATACTCCTACCACTTTATGAATACATCCTCACATGTGTTGGCATACGAGAATCTATGTTGTTCCATTGGGGTCGAGTGAATCTGTCTTATCTCAACTGCTTGTTCCTGATACTTGACTATTCTGGCATTTAACTGTTGAAACATAGCCTGAGCTTTGATTGGGTGATCCATGAATTGTCGCACCTGACCTGGTGCCATATCTTTCACCTTAGATATTTCCTCGGCCCATGATGAGTCTTGTTCGATGTGAGTCTTGACTATGTCATGCAAGTCGACAAAATCGTCCGGTGTGTCAAACTCGGGGAGGCTGATGCCCTTCATTACCTGGTTGATATTGATCCATCTTTTCTCGCACTTAGCCCATTTTTATTGGATTTCCCAATGAGGTTCTTGAGCCATGTTTTCCCAATACTTGACCGATTTATTTATGCGATCAAATTTGATCTCTTTTAACACCCGGATGTCATGTTCTTCTTTATCTCGGCCCTTTTGGACCGCATTGATATAGTTGACCCTCTCTACAGCTTGTTGTGCTTTCTCATACCACCTCTCCATATCCTTTCATGTCTCAAGTTACATGAGGGTGTCTTCCTGAAGCTCGGCTATCCTTGCAGTAAATAGGTCTCGCTCATCTGTAAATTTGTTGTAGGCCTCCTGGAATTCGCTCCTTAGGAACACCGCGGCCTGTGTGGTGTCCTGATAGTATTTCGCCAAGTGGCGCAAATGCTCCAATTCCTTCAGGGCAGCGGCCAACTCCTCTTCATCTCTTTTATATCTGTCCAAGGTGGCATCTGTGATTACCATCCCTGCGTCAATTAGTTTGAATGTCTTAGCATGCTCTGTGTTGATCATATTTTCCTTCGTATTTATGAGGATGGAGCCATCTAAAGTGATCCTCCTCTTCTTGGTGGTTCTCTGGACAATAGATTTCCTTTTCTAGTCATAAGTGATAGAATATATGTCAGCTACTTTGTCCACGGGTTCGAGGATTTGTTGATCTCCCCAAGTGAGTGTATTCCCCAGACTCCCGATGGTATATACTTGTTCAAGACTGAGTTCTTCAACTTCCTCCCTATGTTCTGAAGGATTGACTTCTCTTTGTCGCTCATCGGGGAGTTGAGTACCGATTAAAATTGAGGCATCAAGGGTATGCTCGGTAATTAAATGATCCTCGGTCGTTGAGACGTTGATATCCTGCTATTGAGATTCTTCCTTTTGTTCGCCTGACCCTGGCTCATCCTTCGGACTGTCCGCTTGGGTCTTCGGTGGATTTGGCAGCTCAGTGCCTAAGACAATCTCAACTTCTTGTTTGTTCTGTGGAAGCCCTTGAATTTGAGCATCGAGAACTAGAGAATATGTCTTCTCAGACTCTTTTTCCTCTTCTATATGTACAAGGGTCACAAGGGATACCTCCGGGCTCTCATCATCATCATAGATTTTTATCAATTTTCTTAGGGGATTTAGCGCACTTGGTCTCCCTGATGTTTTGACTATCTCTCACTGAGTCGAAAAACCTATCAGTGATCCGGATGGTGGTGTTGTGAACTCAAGGTCATCTAACCTGGTAATTTCATCAATTTATATGAATTTAGGGCCGCTTGGGCCTGCTTGGATTCTATTTGGGTTATCGGTAGGGAATCCTGTCATTCCTGATAGGTATGGTTCATATTGCAGCTAAAAAATTACTCATTGCACCTGTTCTAACATGAGAAACCCCATCTCCCACGTGCCCTGACTCATGGGGAACCCTTTATCTTGCACTGGGGCTACCAGGGGGGCTTTTGTTGCTTCGGTCACTATCATTTCTTCTCTGGCCCTGAGGGCCCCTTGAGATGATTGTTCTAGGATCGTTGCATGTTCATCCAGGTTCATGGCCTTGAACTTGGTCATTTTGGGGTCGGCCATTCTTGCCACCACTTCATCCCAGTCCTGGGAATTTTATGTGAAGACCTCATCTTCGAATTTGTCATGGGCATATGGCCAACATGATGACACTTGAGAGGCATGTTTCAATACCAGACCCTTGGGGTCATGATTGCAGAATCATCCAATCTAGAATTTGAAATCCAATTGGTTCAACCCCTCTTGCTTGTCTTAAGTGGTGTCCTTCACCAGGTAGAAGCCTACATGGAATCCATAGGGTATAAATGATCATTTTTTATCCTTTATCAGGGTGGCATTGTAGCCTTGCAGGATGGTCTGGTAGCATATCTCTTCCACTACTAGCCGGTTAGGAACATGCACTGGTAGGAGATGAGGTGCTCTAGTGGCCCCGAAAACCCTAATGTAGGTACCGTGCTTGTCCATATACCAATGATCGACCTCTGATATCAACTTTTTGGCCGCAGCCGATAGTATCGGGATTTCTTTCTTGAAAAGAATAAAATAAATGCATGGGATGAATTCATCGCAGATGAGGGAGTAGGATTTTTTGTACTTATTCTCCCATAAAATGATGAAATATATTTGGACCGGGAGTTCTGCAACATGCCAGCTCAGGTTCATGCTGACAAATATGTTTCTGCCACACATGGCATCTAGTAAGTATGAAGCCATGTAGAAGGCTGGTGTCTCTCCTTCTTTTGGCGTCTGATCTTTTTGTATGAATATTCTCAGTTGTTTGGAAATGATATCTCCCCAATTGAAACCTCTCCCAGAAATGGCCACTCTGTAAGCTAGAGGCATATGTGCCTCCAAAAATATGATGCAGTCCTTTTCCCCATACAATCGGAAGATTAGAGACATAAGGTAGATGTACGGCTCCCTTAAGTTGGTCATCTGGTACCAGCTAGTGCTCTGGTTAGTATACTTATTATATTCTCTCCACAATGAGGCCATCAGCCACCTGGTATCATGGCACTCATAGAATTTCACAACTAAATTTGTATTCAGCCGCTCCTCGGGGTCTCGAAGTTTGTAATATTTTTGGACCTCCACTGGAAGAAACACTCTGACACACCCGCCATTGTTGTTGTTAATCAGACATTTTTGTGTGTCTATGTGGTCAATGAGCCACTTCAAGATTTATATGCATCGGAACACCAAATTTCTTCTTGCTACCATGTGCAGGTATGATCATCGGATATTTGGAAAAACTTCATCGTCAAGCTTTCTCATATCTGGGTCAATGTGAGGGATATATTCCAGGAATTCTTCCCATATGATCATCTTGAAGAGTTCTCCCCAATGTGGGAGTATCACCTTGGTACTTGTTCTTTCCTCTGTGTCTCCAAAGGTCGAAGGTTGAGTGAACACCTTCTTTGTACATGTCTTAATGAATGGTTCTGATCTTGGAGAAAATTCTAATTGTTTTGTGGCCCTTAGAGAAGAGCCTTCTCCTACCTCTGATTCTTTTAGCTTCGACGATTGCCTAGTGATCGACTTTCTTGGAGGCATTGTTCCTGCAATTGAAATAAATCTTTTAGAGACTGCGTACAGAGAAACACTGGATAAGATATATATATGAAGTGTAAGTATGAAAAATCTACAGATTGGTACATACCTACAAAGCTTGATAAACCTGGTTATTTGATACTCATGAGATATATGTAGCTTTTGAATTGCTCGTTTCGCTTCTCCGGATGCTCTGAAAATCCTTTGCGCACAGAATGGTTTCATTTACAATGGATCAAGAGAATTTAAACCGAGGAAGAACCTATCGTGTTGTATCAACCATTTAATTCGGGTGATGAGTGGAATCCAAACAAATCTGTCGTCGAATCTCTGCAACTTGAATTCATCGTGGGTTGACGACGGAGGTGTGGAGGGTGATGTGGTCTATTAGTAATTTCAAATGGCCATTTTGATACGCACACGAAGCAAAAACTAATGCAGGATTTGGAATTAATTAGTCCCTTCAATGCTCCTAATATAAACGTATCTAACACTAAAATGTCCCATCATGTCGCTTTTTTAGTGGGCGGATCGAGGACCAGGGATGCTCCATGAACATTTCGTTGATATCCTTCTGTGAAAAACCTCTGATGCCGATCGATTTCATCATACAATGCTGATGTGGAAAAACCGACTCGAGGATGTGACTTAGATGTAGGAAACCAAGAATGACTATGGGTAAAAATAGACCGTATGGTTCTCCAGTCAGGCAAAGACACATGGTATTGAAGACAGGTGGCTTAATCCATGTGTATTAGTCGGATTAAAGACTTTCTTCAAGTTGTGCATTCTAAAATAAACCTAGGCTCGTCGATGTTGAATATGTATCGGGGGTCGATGATCAGGGATGAACCTATCATGGTTTTTTCTTTGGATTAGCTTCCTCAAAAAATCCCAATGCTGAAACACTTCGGGAATTGGTGATCGGAGAAAACTCTTTAGCGTGGTCAGAATGTTCGTCGCAATTCGGTCTTCTCCGATTCTGACAAGTGTGTCGGGTATCGGGTATCATCAGTATCGTTTATTTCTTCTTTAACATTTTCTCCCTTCCCCTTTTACTGATGCAAAAGGGGATTGGCTATCGACGATGTCTGTATGTCATACTTGTCATGAAACAAAACTTCCTTTCGTTGATACCAGTGAATATCAACGCTCGGTAACTGAGGTTTTTCGAGTGATTCTTTTTCACTTCATAATTCCTTTTGACGTTGAATCTTGAGTGCATCCAGTGAAGTGTTTTGGTTGTTGATTCCTTATTTAAGTGTTAAGCCTCTTTAATTCATGGGGTTTCATAAAGTTAGACGAACCTAAAATCTTAATGACATTTAAGAGAACAAGCAAAGACAAAACATTTCTCAAAGAAAAATCGAATTTAGACAGTGCAAAGATTAAGTGGTACCCCAAAAGTGAAAAATTGACATAGGATTTTTAGGGTGTGTTGAGTGATCAACAGGTTGTTGACGAGATGGAACCCGAATTTTAAATCCCTTTCTTCGTCATCTACAAGTTCCACAATTTATGTGAATTTAAAGCATAAATATGATAACTTCTCCCTTTCTGTTATAAATATGTGTGGCCCTTACTCTAAAATAATTCCCTTTTGGGAAGATTTGAAAAGTGAAGGAATTTTTAATGACCCCCTCTCAGTCATTGGAGGGGATTTGAATTTCACTCTCTCTTAGAGAATTTTGGGGTCCCTCTCCAAAAGAGGATCATCAACGAAGATTTTTCCTATCTTTTCTTGAATCGGTTAATCTATTGGATATGGAACTAGTGAGCCTCACCCCAACATGGAGAAATTTTAGAACATGAAGAGATGAAGTCGCAAAACGCCTTGATATATTTATGGTATCAGAAAAATTTATGGAGAAGGTTTTAATATTCATATCTAAAGTGGAAGAAGGGGGGATTTCGGACCATCTCCCTATCTCTTTGAGATGGAGCTCCATCTTTGCCTCTCCCCCCATGCCTTTAAAAATCAATCAAGTGTGGTTTGATGACCCCGAATTCCAAAATATTGTTATTTTAACTTGGAAGAATCTTTGATCTAATAGTGATGAACCTATAATGATTTAATTAAAGAAAAACCTGAAGAATACTAAATCTGTAATAAAGAAATGGATCCCTAATTGGAAAGCTAAAAAGAAAAAGGAGATTACAGAAATTGAAAAAGTAATATCAAGAATTGGTTCAATATTGGATAAGGAAACCCTTAGCTCGACTCTTCTGGAGGAGTTAAGCAGATTGGAAGAAAAATGAAATCAGTGGTTAAAACAAGAAGAAGAGGAATGGAGACTTAATAGATGATCACTCTAGATTTTGTTTGGGGATAACAACACTAAATTCTTCAACAATTTTCCCAACCAAAGACATAACCTCAATACCATCTAGGAAGTCAAGAATGAATAATTAATCGGGGTCATTTCCTTTTAGGAAAATTTAGAGGTGGGAGATCATTTATTTGAATCCCTCTTCTTGGCTCCTGAAGGATGCCCCATCTAAGAAATCCTAGAAGTAGTGGACAAGTTCCATCCCATTTTCTCTGAAGAAATGAACCTATCCCTAATTGAATAAATTCCAGCAGAAGAGGTGAGAACAACCATTTTCTCTATGCAGAGCGGAAAAATCCCAGGTCCAGACGGGTTTCTTGTGGAGTTTTTCAAATTTTCTTTGACCTCATAAAACAAGACTTACTCCTCATGATTAAAGAGTCCCAAAATGAAGGAAGGATATTTGGCCCGCTGAAATCTAGCTTCTTATGCCTCATTCCAAAAAATAAGGATGTCACCTCGTTTGAGGATTATCGCCCTATCTTGTGATGCAATGTTATTTACAAGCTAATCTCAAAAATAATTTCCTGTAGACTAAGGCCAATCCTAAGAAAAGTAATAAGTGATGAATATTTTGTCTTTCTCCAAAATAGACAGATACATGATGCAATGGCCTTAGCTCAGGAATCTCTACACTCAGTGAAGAAAAATAAACGCAAAACAACCTTCCTAAAACTGGACCTGTCAAAAGCTTATGATCGTGTTAACTAGACCTTCCTCCGGTTAGTTCTCATGAAAATGGGCATGAACCTAAAAATAATAAATTGGATAATGGGATTCCTTAATAGTTCTTCCTTTACGGTCTTCATAAACATAGCACCTTCGCATTTATTTAGAGCCTCTAGGGGTCTACGCCAAGGTTTTTCCTTATGCCCCTTTCTCTTCCTAATCATCGCAAACACCCTACGCAGATTGATAAAAGTGTCTAGATCTGAAGGGTTGTTAAGAGGTCTAAAAGTGAAAACTTCAGAAATGGTCTCACATATTATTTTCATAAATGATATCTGGTGCAATATATATGGCTCTTTAAGGGATGTTTCTTCCCTTAAGACAACTCTAGACCTTTATTGTAAGGCTATAGGAATGTGGATTAGAGAATTCCTATTTATTAACAAATCAATGCTCAGGGGATGAGGTTACTTTATTTCTCTATATCCTTCTTGTTTAATATAAATAGTTGGATGAATGGGTTAAATACTTGGGATTTCACCTTAAGCTTGACAGGTACAAGAAGACAAATTGGGCATGACTTATTAGCAAGGTGTGATCAAGAATTGATTCTGGGTTTTTTATAACTCTTTGATACTGAGGCAAGCTAGTCTTACTTAAATCTATCTTGGAAGGGATACCATTCTACTCGAACTTGATCATATTCATTCCTAAAGGCATCCTTGATAATATCACAAGGCTCAACAATCGCTTCTTATGGGATGGAAATAACTATTCAAGTGGGTTTCATTTAGCGAATTGGTCCTCCTTAGAAACCCCAAAATATTTAGGAGGTTGGGGAATCAAATATCTACGTCTCTTTACCAGATATTTGGTTGGAAGGAACTTATGGTGTCTATCGGTAGGGAATGCACTATGGAAAAAAAGTGATTAGATATAAATACCTCCCAAACCTTTCTGTCATCGATTTTTTTAGGTAACTGGATAAATCCTCTAAAGGGTCCATTGTGTGGAAGGCTCTGGTCGAAGAATTCCCATTGGTATGAGAATGGGTGGTGTGGAAAATAGGTGATGGGAAGAACGTGAGGGTGGGAAAATATCGTTGGTTTGGTGCTATCAATAATTTTATACTCTCCCCCCCTCTCCTCCTTTTCTTAAGGAGAAATAGCATTCATTATATTCATGATGTCTGCATTGGTCTCCCTCAGCCTCAAGGGTGTGCCGATTAGAAATATGTGACAACTCTAGGCCTCCTAGTGACCCTTCATGACGAATGGAACTTCAACATTTCTCGGTTATGTGAAAATTTCATCATTCTTTCCCTAGAAATTAAGGACACTTTGTGTTGGTATCATAACCCAAAGGATGAATCCTTCACAACCAAGCATGGGTATATAGCATGGAAGGTGGAAAGAAAAAATACCCAACCACAATGGTGTTGTAAGGTTTTATGGAAATATAAGGCTCCTCTTCGTTGTAAAATAATTATGTGGTTGGCCTTAACCAACAAACTTATAACATGGGATAATTTGGAAAAACGGAACTAGCATGGTCCAAATCCCTGTGTATTTTGAAAATTAAACTTTGAAACAACCTCTCACCTTTTTTTCTCGTGCCTTTATGTAGGTTAGGTAACCACGATGTTAAAATAAAATTTTAAAGTAGGAACGGATTGGAATAATCTTACTATGGAGGAATGCTATAAGTTATGGATTCAAGACATGGCATTAAATTTTGGTGGAAAACTTATGGTGGGAACAACACTCAACAATTTTTAAAGACAAATGGATGTCACCAAAACTGATTGCAACCTTAACCCTGGCACAAGTAGCGGAGTCCAAACAAGATCCAAAAAATCTAAAGCATAGGGTTCCCTTCTTTCCTATTCTGGGTTATTTTGTTCCATTGGGTTACTTCGACGATGCTAGCCAAGGTCACCCACCTTCCATTAGTGTAGGAGGTGTGTTATTCTTAAATTAGAACCATTATATTTATATCAGGTATGTTGCAGGTGGAGGATCCAATAATAAATCTGAACTCATAGCTTTGTGGACCCTTCCAGAGAAAGCTAAGAAAAAGGATATCGGGAAGCTTTAGGTAATGGGAGATTCTAATATAGTGATTGATTGGTATAAAAGAAAAATATCCATTGAAAACATCACGTTGGGGAACATCTTGAGAGATATAAGAACTTATTTCCAGTCCTTTGAATGGTTATGTTTTCAACATATACTGGGAGAACTTAATGTAAAAGCGGATAAACTCTCAAAATAATCTTTACAACTGCAAAGAGGGGCCTTCGGTTACTATGAGTATTTTGAAGGCACTAAAATAGAAGCAATGGAATTCTCGTTGTGAATATTTTATGTATACGATTTGAAAATGATGCAGGGATATCAAAGATCGAACATACAATCTTGTAAGTATAAAGAAAAACAAGAGGATGCAGAACTTGGATCTTTTTGAAACAGTCTGAACGTAATCCTACTAAGGCATTTTTGTAAGATTGAAGCAAGTATATTCTATGAATATAAAAATCTTTTTCTCTATGGAAAAAAAAACAAAGATCTTAAAACCTATTTATTTAAATGAGTAACTAGTATTGCACATCATCTTGTGGAGAGGTGTTACATAGACATGGACAAATTGATGTGTCCAAGAGAACATTAGAGAAGGAGGTTGGCATAGTCGTCCATTAAATGCCAACCATTTTAAGTATTTTATAGAAGTATTTAGTGATATTATTATAAATATATTTATCTTATTAACATGGTCATCCTAGATTGTTTTGTATTTTCTATTTAATCCTAACTCAGAATAGAAAAAGAAAGATATTTTTTATCTGTGAATATTATCTTCCTTTCTTTTATTCATTTTATTATTTTCTTAAGTTGATGGGTTGGATATATCATAGGCATTCACATAAGATAATATATTTGGAGATAATCCACATAGAAATATCATGAATCTTTAGAATAATCACTAAAATGTAATATCTTCACCAATAACAAACTCCTTAGTGGTGGTGAAGAGTGAAGTTGTTAGATATTAGAACTAATTTTGTTAATACTAGTTGTCGTCAAATGACATTTTGAAATTTTGAAATTCGTGAAAGGCATCTATAAAATGTAATTTTTTCATACTTAATGAAAAGTTACATTTATTTCCGAGGAAAAAAAAATTGTTCTCAAGAATCAATAGATAAACTATGTAACTAAATTTAGAGATAGGTTGTAAAATAATTTCTCTAGTACCAATGATCTAGGCCAAGGTTGGATTAATTACCCTAAGTGTGAAGTCCCTTCACCATGAGGAAAATGGTTATAACTGCAACTTATGCTATATCACATATTGCTACCAAGTAGATTAGGATGTCCAGTTACAATTGGTGGTAAGCATTTGTAAACAAATCAAGTAGAAGGAACTAAGATTGCAAAAGAATTGTAAAATTTAAAAACATATCATGGGAATTGTAGAGTTGTCTTACTTGAGGGATTATGATGCATATTTGAATTCAAAGTAGTAAAGAATTATAGAGATCTCATTAATGATTCATAGGCATATGGAGTTTTACTTAATGATTCATAGGCATAGGCATATGGAGTTTGGAGCCATTTTCGTATTTTGGCCATAAATAGAGAAAATCAACTTGGATTGAGATGAAACTTATGGGTTTTTTCTACAAAGAGGAGATCTATAAAAGTGTCAAAGAGGGCCATTTTCCAATTATGTTTGTATTTGTCATAAATTTCAAAATAGTGGTTGTTAAAGATCTGGGTCTAGATCATTCGAAGAGACCCATATTAAGATGAAACTCTTGGGGAGAGTCCAAAAATTAGACATGGAAAATAAACCATGAATGAACTAAATAAATCCTAAGGCGATTGGAATGGGGATACTAAAATAGGCCAAATCCACTATTCTAGGCCACTTTTTTGGGATTTTTGAGATTTTCAGAGGAAAAGTGACCCTAGATCACAAAAATAGAAAATTTTATTCACTCGACATTTTATATACTCATAAAAAAAAACCTTTGTTTAGTGAAATTTTTCCATAAGTGCAAAGGTTGTGAGATAACCAGTTTTACTAAAAATTCTAGTATGCAAAAAGGTGTGAAAAAGGACAAAGTTGTAGATTCTAGATTGTTTTAATTTTTTACTCATGTATCAGATTGAAAATATGAGAGCTGATATAAATTCCTTATCATAATTATTATCTATGTCTCATCCAAAATTTTCTCTAGTTCTTGACATATTTTATTCTGCAGTTGACAAAATTTAGTCTTTCAATAAAAATTGCACCAGTGGAGAAATTCCATAAAAGGGGTGAAAACGGTTTTTTTAGGAAGCCATAAATTTCAGGTCAGAGATCGGGTTGGGGCATGGGAATAGTCATTGGAAAGTTGATTCAGAGGAGAATAAATTTTAATTATTATAATTTGGATAATGATGACATATTTTTTCATGAATTGAGTAGAAAAAGGACATGTAGCATTAATTGACAAATTTTATAATATGCATAATTCTAACAAAATGGTTAGTTGCACATTTTGCAGATTTAGAGGATATAAACATTTCAGTTAAAGATAAGAATGAATATTTCAGACATGGAGGAAGTAGAGGGATCCTTCATTCATGATAAAGAAACCAAAGGTCAAAATATCAATGTTGGTAATACAGAGACATAATCAAATGGGAACAAGAGTAGAGGGGAGCAAGAAATATTAATAGAGATTCTGAGAAGAATGAGAATAGAAGTGAAGAGTTACAAAGTATAAAATGAGAGTTTTATGAGAGAATAAAACCAAATAAATTCTCAAGTGATGAAAATCCTAAATCAGTTGCATATGCAAGCAAATAATGGATTAGACTCAAGGTAGGAGGAAGAACAAAGATATCATGAAGAAAAGATAACTAAAAAAGAGTTGGTCATTCAAGAAGTGCTAGAAAAAATCACAGATATCACTCACCTTCTTACTTAGCAAGGAAAATTTATGCATCTAAAGACTCCATCAGTAGTCCAAGTGTCTCCTATTAGGCGCCAAAGAAGAAGACATGAATTGGATAGTTTGCAAGGAGAGTTGAGGAAGATTAATCCACCATAATTTGATGGTGAAAGAGAAGGGAAGATGATTTTGAAGTCTGGTTGCTTGGAATCAGGAAGTACTTTCAGTTGCACAACTACTCATCCAACCCAGAAGCCATAATTTCCACATACCATTTGCATGGAAAAGCTTCTATGTGGTAGGATCAGTTGAAACAAGTTGAGCATATTAATGAGAGTAATATCACTTGGAATTAGTTCAAGCAATATTTTCATAAGGAGTACCTTTCATAACATTTCTATGATAATAATATGCAAGAGTTCTTTGAACTTAGGTTGGGAAGCATGACCATGACAGAATATGAAAAGAAGTTCTTGGGATTGCTGAAGTATGTGGGTTTATAAAGGATGAAAACATGAAGATATCGAGGTTTTTGAGTGGAATACTATCCTTTTATAAGGAAAAGATTTAGTATGATGAGCCTAGGATTTTGATTGAGACCATTATGAAGGCTAAGTACCTATATGAGAAAAGAAAGGGAAGAGGGTCTTTGCAGAAATCTTGGAAGGATGAGAAGAAGGAGAAATATGATTAGAGAAGGAAGGGATTCAAACCTCCTTTCAATAGAAATAGTCCAAATACAAATAAGAAAGAACAATCTACTAAGAATGAATCCAAGAAGGAATACTCCTTGGGAAAAAGAGGAAGACCGCCAATCCAATGTTGGGGGTGTAAAGAAAATCACCTATACAAGGATTGTCCTCACAAAGGAGATAAAGTGAAGACCATGCACAACATCCAAGAGGATACAACAATAGAGGACATGGGAATAATATATACAGCCTTGGATGATCGACAAGTAGAGTACCAATCCAATATGGTCGAAGTGGAAGGTCAAATCATTAATCATCATGTTTCTATTTTAATTGATTCAGGAACAAGCCATTGTTACATTGATCCTAAAATAGAGGATAGATTACATTTGGAGAAAAGTAAGAGATCTTGATAAATCAAGTTTGGTTTAGCTAGCCACTCGAATCAAAAGAAGGATCAATGAGGTCATTAGGAGTTTTCCAATAAATCTGAATGGAGTGAATACTAATTTTGATATGAATATCATCCCATTAGGATCTTATGATATCCTAATTGGAATGATTGGTTGGAAAAATACCATGTTGTCCTAGAGTGTCATAACAAGACATTTACATGTCTTGATGAAGAAGGAAAATATAGCACTATGAAAGGAATTCCAAGACCCATTTCTATAAGGGATATTTAAGACTTATAGATGAAGATATATTTCAGGAAAGGATGTCAATTGTATGCAGCTTATGTGGAAGAGACAGAAAAGACAAAAGGGCCAAGCCTTGAAGATTTTCTATTATTACAAGAGTTTGAAGATGTATTCCAAGAAATAATAGGATTGTCGCCAAAGAGGGAAATATAGTTCTCTATTGATTTAGTACCAGGAGCTCCCCCTGTATCAAAATATCCTTACAAAATGAGTACACCAGAATTTAAAAAATTACAAATGCAACTAGAAGAATTGTTGAAGAAAGGGTACATACACCCAAGTGTTTCACCTTGGGGAGCACTAGTACTCTTTGTCAAAAATAAAGATGGAACATTGAGGTTGTGTGTCGACTTTATACAGCTGAATAAATCCATGATAAAGAAAAAATACCCTCTACCCGGAATTGATGACCTCTTTGATAAGCTAAGAGGAGAAAAGATTTTTTCAAACATAGACTTGAGATCATGATACCACCAGGTAAGAATCAAGGAAGAAAACATCAATAAGACAATCTTTAGAACCATGTATGGATATTATGAATTTGTGGTGGTTCCATTTGGACTAACCAATGCACCAACTGTCTTTATGTACTTAATGAATGACATATTCAAAAATTATCTAGATAAGTTTGTCATTGTGTTCTTGGATGACATACTTATTTATTCTAAGTCTGAGGAAGAGCATGAACATCACTTGAGGTTTTTGTTGCAATTGTTGAGGAACATCAAGTTTATTACAAGCTTAGTAAGTGTTATTTTTACCAAGAACAAATACATTACTTGGGACACATTATTTCATAGGAAGGTATAGCAGTGGATACAAAGAAGATTTAAGCCATTAGAGTATGTACAACACCCAGGAATATTTCAGAAATAAGATCTTTTATAGGATTAATTGGATAATACAAGACGTTTATAGTAGGGTTCTCTAAGATTGTTCATTCCATCACTTCTTTGCAAAAAATGGAATTAAGTTTGAATGGACAACAGAGTGTGAAGAGAATTTTAGTTTGTTAGAGGAATTACTTACAAGTGCACCTATTTTAAAGATTGTTGATCAAAATGAGAATTGTGTGGTATGTACATATGCATGCAAGGAAGGATTTGGTGGAATCCTCACACAAAATGAGAATGTCATTGTTTATGAGTCTAGAAAAATTAAAGAACATGAGAGGAATTATTGCACGCATCATTTGGAACTTGCTGCCATAGTTCATGCATTGAATATGTGGAGGCATTATCATATGGGAAAGAGATTTGAATTAGGGATAGACCATAGTGGTCTGAAATATATTTTTGAACAACCAACTTTGAATGTCAGGTAGACAAGATGGATAGAATTTTTAAGTGATTATGACTTTGACATCAAGCATATCAAGGGAAAATAAAATAAATTTGTTGATGCACTCAGTACAAGAGTGCATGTCATGCATGATACAACCATTAGTATGCACCAATCAAATTTGAAGAGAATAATTTTAAATGTTGTTATTAGAGATCAACATTACCTACAGGTAAAAGAATGTTTACATGAAAAAAATGTACAGTAGAAGATTAAGGAAGATGGATTACTTATGCATAAAAATAGAATTTATGTTCCTAGTTCCAGAGAAGTTAGGAATTTGGTGTTAAAGGAAATTCATAATGTTCCATATGCCAGACATCTCAGTTACCAGTAAACAATTGCTACAGTAAGAATCCAATTCGTTTGGATAGGAATGAAGAAATATGTTTTTTATTACATTGCCAGATGTATGGAATTTCAGAGAGTTAAGGATGAGCATAGACACCCAACTAGTTTGCTATAGCCATTGCCAATTCCAAAGAAGAAGTGGGAAGTGGTAATCATTTTTTTTATAACTAATTTTCCTAGGAAATAAAGGCAACATGATTCAATAATGGTAATGGTTGATAAATTGACAAAATATGCTCACTTTGTTCCTTTGAAAATTACTCATACAACAACTAATATTGCAGAAATTTACATGAGGGAAATCGCTAGGTTGCATGGGATACTTAAGGAAACTATTTCAGACAAAGACACAAAGTTTACTTCAAATTTTTGGAGATGATTTTTTAAAGGATTTGGTACAAATATGAATTTTAGCAGAACATACCATCCACGGTCAGATGGGTAGAAAAAGAGAGTCAACCAAGCAATTGAAGACATGTTGAGAATGTATGTGATGGATAAACCATCTAAGTGAAAATATTACTTACATTTGGTTGGCTTTTCCTATAATAATGGGTATCAAGATTCATTGAAGATGATCCCATTTGAATATTTGTATGGTAGATAATGCAATACTCCAGTGAGTTGGGACAACCCAGGAGACATAGTACCTTGGGCCAGAATTGCTCAAAGATATGGAATACCTGATGGTTATAATTAAGCAAAATTTGAAGGCAGCACAAGATAGATAGAAAATTTATGCAGATAATAATAGAACAACAAGAGAACTTAAAGTGGGAGACCATGCGATTTTGAAAGTAAAGCCCAAAAAGAGATCATTAGAGTTGGGTTGTTGTACAAAGCTAGCAGTCATATTTTGTGGTCCATTTGTGATATTGGACAGAATAGGGTCAGTTACATACATGTTTGCATTTCCTTCTTTCATGAATATGCATAATGTGTTTCATGTCTCTTTGCTGAAAAAGTATGTACATGATGCTAACCATGTTATTGATTGGAATTTGATCTAGGTGGATCCAGAATGATACTTTCAAGTCCATTCGATGCACATACTGGACAAAAAATTCAAAATGCTCTAGAATTGATTCATAGAACTGGTAAAAGTTCAGTGGCCTGCTACGGTCTTGAAGATGCCACTTGGGAGCATGAAGATGTTATGCGATCAGAGTACCAGCGACTATTTGAATAATTTTGGAAAATGATTTATGTTTTTTATATGCACTAAGGATAGTTCCAAAATAAGGGGGAGGAAAATGTAATACCCCAGTTTTGAGACCCCATATTAAATAATGTATTTTGCTATTTTATGAAAGTTCGGAGTGCCCAAACAATTAAAAAAGGTCGAAGTGCCTAGGAAATGTAATTTTGTGATCATTATTAATAATAAAATACATAGTTGATTGTTATACGTACAAGTACAAGAGTTATAGAGGGATATGATTTCGTGAGAGAGGGGGCTTAAGGGGTTAAGTATTTTTATTATATTTTATTTACCCATAATGTTTTAATTGAGAGAAGTGGTTACTTGAGCTTCTTGGGGAAAGCCATGTGGTTCTTGATTTCCAAGTAAATATATAAGCCCATATTTGGGTTGTTTGGGGGTTCACACTCTTCATTTTGTTCACTCTCTCCATTCACTCTTTCACTCATTCATTATTCCGCATTCATTCTTGTTCTTGGTTGGGATATTGGGATGAATTAATGAGGAATGAGGCCATTTTTTGTTGGTTGTAGTATTTGTTGATGTATTCCATCCATGAATTAATCCCTACATGCCTGAGATGCATTGGCATGTGCTAAAATTTGTTCGAAGTTGTGTATCATGAGAGTCTCAACATGGATATTCTTGACCGAATGCACTGGAGTAGTGGAAGATCTATATTCATCTCTCCTTTTAGTTGATCCTTAATTTTGAATCGACATCAGATGGCTTGTTTTGAGTGTTCCCACTCCATAATCGAGGCTTTATGGGTGGCCCACCATCTAGCGGGGGTATCTTGCAAGGCTAAGTCAAGAACAAAGATCCTTTGACCCATCGCTATTTTTTCTTCCATGTTGGAAATAAAATTGTGTACCTATGAGGTACCATCATATGTTGGGGGTTCTCTAACCTCACTTCCAATCCATATCGTTGCTCTGACAATTGTGCATCGCCTTGAGAATCGCTCATATGAACCTTGTTGCCAACTGTCAAACATTGCTTCTGAATCCTCCTCAACAGACTGTATGCTTCTCCAACTTACTGATCCATCTGCAGTAGGATTTATGTAATCTAGTCTCGTTCCTGTTGTTATGGTGTATAATTGGTCAAGAGAATTTGATTCCATAGTGTGGTCCATTGGTTCGATATATCTAGGCCCTAAACTTGGATATAAGGGTTGAACTACTTTTATTCCATCCACTTCAAATGTCATGGTGTCCCTCTTTAGATAATGATACCATATTTATCATATGCCCAATCAATCCCGAGTAGAGAAGGGTAGGGATCCTTATCTCCCATGATTTCAATTACCTCAAAATCAACTATGGTTTTAACTCCCACAACATCTATTTCCACGTTTTTCATCCTTCTTGCTGGGAAAATGTAGTACTGGTTTTCCATTCTCAACTAGATGGGGGAATATACTAACTGAGGTTTTCCCAAAGCTTCCCAGGGATTTTTGGGTAGGATGTTGACATATGATCCTAATTATAGCATGACGTCTTTGATTTCAAAATCATCTAGCTGGGCTTCTAACCTAAATTATTTTCCTCTTCGCACCTTTCTTCTTTGTATTTTTTGGCTGTTCTTCTGATGGATGTTGGTCTTTATTATGGCTTCTGGGGTTCCCTCATTTCCCAATATTAGGTACAAGGTGTTGTGCAACTTCTCAGTAAGTTGGCCATCCCCTAGGATAACAAAGAATAATTGAAACTAGAGATTGAATACACTTTGAGACTGCTCAGGACATCTCCTAGGAATTGCATAGTTTCTAGGTGTTGGTGGTGAGGTAGGGGCTTGTGAAAGGTTAGGTTGAGATGAAACTTTAGGAGGATTCTCTATTCTCTCCAGAGTGGGGATACTCTTAAATATTTCTATTGCATCTTTGAAATATAACTTGTGTTTTACAGGGTCATACATGTCATCTTTGCGAACAACTTTCTGAATCTTGGGTTGATTGTTTGCATCTGCCCCAATTTTTTCTCCTCCATGAGTAACGATGTTAATATTAGGTATTTGACCCTCAATTCCCCTTTTTAATTCTGATATTATGAGATTATATCCTTGTTTATGAACCCGATCTTCCCATTTCATGATCTGTGTTGGGTAGTCTTCAATTGCGTGGCCATTGTTCCTACAGTAAGAGCACCATGGTTGTCTTGGGTGAGGGCATTCTTTGTCCAAATTAACTTTCTTGTTGTTGTTGTTGTTGTAACATCTGCTCGTCCCTCTACCTCCATTTCTTCCTCCTCTAAATCCTTGTCCAACCCCACCTCCCTGGCCTCTTCCAGGTCTTTGGGGGGTTTCGTTTACTCTAAATATTGTCTGGTCTAATCTGTAAGCAAGTGCTTCCAGTTCTCTACATTGATTTGTAGTATGGATCGTAGATGCGCAAAACTCACAGTGTATTGTATTGGGCGTAGTCATGTACTTCTGCATAATAGGACACTACCTCGGCACATGCCCATGTATCCGACAAATCTCACAATACTTAGTCGTCTGAGATGCTTGAGTGTCGGGGAAGGTATTGTATAACCTGGGTGTGTTGAATGGTGGATTCGTAGATACTTGTGCAACTCCTCACGTTGGTCCTGAAGAGGGTCCCATCGAATTGTGAATAGGTCTCATTCTCCTCATGCACGAAAATTTATTTTCTAGATGCACTTTTGTGTAGCATCTTGTGCACCAAACCTGAGGTCAACCTGGTCTTTGTGTGGTTAGTTATTGGATATTTTTTGTTAGTGTCTATATTTGTCCTTGAAGTTGCGAAAAATTTTCATCTACTCGAGGCCTGGTCATTCTCAAACTCCTTGAATAACCTACCATGGCTTTGATCTTCATCAATTGTTCCAAGGTGTCTGTTAATGTGGCTATCGATTGTTGGGTTAAAGGAATTCTAGTCAGAGGTAGTAATCCTTGAATGTACTATTCCCTCTGGTGATCTTCAAGAATTGGATGCGCTAACCTCCCAATAGCATCTTTAAATATCTGGTTGTACTCCCAGGGATATTCTCCCTCCCTTTGTTGAATATCCAGCAACTCAGAGAGAAATTGTTTCTCCGACTGAGGTAGATTGAATTCAATGATGAACTTCAAATGCACTTGAATATGGGTGAACGCTTGTCCTAGCATCCCTAGTTCAATATCCTTCATGTACCAATTGAGAGAATGACCCCTCAAGGTAGTCTAAAACTCTACTAACTTTTTTGCATCGAGAGTCCCTCTGGACCTCCAGATGGCTTCACATAAGAAACAGTGTTTCTATACATATTCGTCCCTTTACCCCATAATTCTAGGTATCGGGCGATCGATCCTCCTATATTTCCATCCATTGTGGGTCTCACTACTCCTATTAGAATGAAACCTAATGGTCATGGTTGCGAGATGCTTGGGGATCCCAATATCCCCCCAACATTTACACTTACAGAATGATTCTGACTAACTGGATGCAATGGAATAGAACTAGCATAAGTAGGCGGTGTATAATATACCATGGGTATAGAGGAAACTTGGGGTACGGGTGATTTGGGGTTGGTTCCACTGACTTCTTGGAGGATTTCTTTGATTTGGGTGATCTCATTTTCTTCCTCTGGAGAATCCTTCTCTACCTTATTCCTGATGTTTCCTGATATCGGGACTGAATCTTCTTAATCTCTTGAAAGGTACAAACCTGCTTCACCTTCCCTTTCTTCTCCACACTCTTCCTCTTGTCCACCCATCTGGTCAGTTCTTCCTCTCTACACTTCTCTCTATTATAATCTTATACTGGCCAATCTTTCTCATCTTCTTACCTTCCTCAACTCTTCCTTCTTTCTTTCATATGTTCCTCTTAATCCGATTTCTTTCTGCAACACCTCATACTACTTCGTTGCTTTATTTACCTTTTCACGCCACCACTTCTCAAAAATGGAATCTCTCCTTAAGGCTCGCTTGTCTCTTGCATTCATTTCTTGATCTTCCCCCATATTTCAAAGAACCCTTTCCCCTTCTTAGGTCACTATCATACCCCAAAATCACCCTAACCCAAGTGTAGGTGTTTAGGATACCATCTCATTTGAGGGAATAGGTATCATCCCCTCCTCCATCAAGAATTCTTTGATCCATAGGGGAATTTCCCTCAACAATCTGTCGCACACACCTTTCTTGAAAAATTATTCCACTCATGAAAAAGATCGATGATTCTCAACCTCGAATTCAATGATATATCCCTCTAGAGTCGTATTAACTCAGAAATCGAATGCTCGTGTGATTTGGTGATCCAGCTAATGAAGTGTTGCGATCTTATCTATATCCCAAGTATAGGTCTTCTTGATGTTTTCTTGGAATTATGGAGCTTCTTGGAGCCTATCTATCTAATGGAATAGTTCTTATGGGAATTTTACCCAAAATATCTCATACTAGTCACTCGATCTTTCTGAATAAAAGACAAAATCTCTTGTATTCCTCTCTCTTTTACCTCGCAACTCTGCTTCCTTCCATATAAAGGCCTCACAATTTATTTCCCACCATAGGTGAATGTCATATTTGTAGATTCCTCGAAGTGTTTTCCTCACAGTTTCCCTTTTAAAATATAGGTCCCGACAACAGAACCATTTTTTTGGCTTGAAATTCATCAGACGAGGGTCCTTCTTAAGTTACCAACAAAAGGTACCGAATTAGTCTAGAGCACTAGCATTTTTATCTTCCTGAAAGGGAAGAAGTCTCACCCGAAGTGCAACCGATACAAGAAAGAGAGGGAAGGGTAAGGAGAATACTTAGACAAACCTCTGCGTTATCAAGATTCATGTTAGCCTTGCGCAAGATATATTAACCCTGTAACATTTATGGACATATCCTAACTAATAATAAAAAGAACAGAGTTGGGTCGTCATTCACAACGAGCAATTGAAGAATATCACACATAAAATATAATACAGAGAAACATTCAATATATTCAGAAGACTAAATACACAAGATATATCCAAAATTTGGGTCTCCAATTATATTAACATATTAGTTTCTTCTCACAGCTTGATTCTCATACACAAGTAGTCAAAGGATGCTCCTCATCAGATATGAAACATTGTTACAGTCTCTTTCTCCTTTACATCTAGATTGATACAAAACTCAAATACATTGATAGTCTAGTTCTTACCTAGATCTCCAAAACTTAGCTATGCTAACAGTATGGACCATTACAATAGTGACTCTTGTTACAACAACAATGATAATCCCATCCCAACACTCCATCCTAACAAAAACACTCTATCCCAGCAAAAACAACAACAACAACAACAACCTTTTACAATCATATCAGTCTCATATATATAATCTGATCTTTAGGTTTGTTGGTTGAGAACCTAAGACTTCTCTCTTCTTCTTGATCTTGTTGCAACTTCTTTCCTCAAACTTGATGTTGTGTTGTCGTTCCAACTGCTTTCAGTTTCTTTCTTTAGTCCATTGTCCAGCTCCTCATCAGTTTGCACAACTTATGTTTACCAAAATGAAGTTGCAATATGAAGTCCATGACTTCTATCCATCAAAACGAAGGGCCCAATAGGTGTAAATCTCGAGGGACTTTGTGACAGATAAGGGAGTCCATTACCTTAGGTTCTATAGGCTGGAGAGAAGAGAGATGGTGTGTTGAGAAACCTGTGAAAGCTTGAGTGTTGACTTGTTTGGGAAGTTGAGTGACACCCTAGAACCGTCCTTCTGGATTCATAGCCCTGGATCGGGGGTGACTTTTTGTTGAGACTTGGAATCGAAACGTCGATGATTGGGTGGAACTTCCTTGGTAAACATTCATTTGGTGATTCATTTTGTTAAATATAAGTTCTCTTTCTCATGTGTTTCTATGATTGTATATTTATTTTCGGTGTGTATTAATTAATATCTTTGATATGTGTATCTTTAACGTGTTTATTTGTTGGTTATTGTTTTGCATGTCATGTTTAAACATTATATTATGTTGTAGCACGAATCTTGATTATTGCATGTGTTGTTATGGTGTTCTTTTGTAATACTCATGTTTCCCCCAACCTGTAAATATAACTATAGCCTACTGAAATACTATGAGTAGACTGATTATGTGTGGATGTTGGAATTGATTAACCTTTTGTTATAGAAGGAATGTATATATTTATGTTACTAAATAAAATGGAAGTTGTTGCATAACTACTGAAGGGGTTACCAATGTAGATCATTATGCATGAGAGAGATGGTGAGGGGAATCAGTAATGGTTGAAATGACCCCTCCTAGACTAGTACTTTGTTGGATTGAAATTGTTCAAACCCATAATAGTCCTCTGACCCAGAGAATTTAATGACGATTCAAGTTGGTAGTTGGGAATTCCTCCTCAAGAGTCAATGAGGATATGGGCAGAGTACCCATTTGGAAGATCCTTGATCTAACCCACGAAATTGGAAATTAGACCCACAAAATATTGGTCAGGAAGGAAAGGAAGGAAGGAAAATCATGGGAAAAGAGTAGAGGATGTAGAGGAATGGGTCTAGTCACCATTTCTAAAGAGGGAGAGAATGTGCAGCTCTCTGGTTCTAAGGATAATTGAAAAATGAATTTGTTTCTCAGTACAACAAATGTTGGGCAATGTTTTATAACTGAGATGATAAACAAGGTTACATAGAAGATGAGTGGATGAGGAAGCACTCATTGCATACCCCCTTGCTTGGTGGAGAGAAAAATGATCTTCCAAGCTCCCGTGGGAAGAGGAGAGTAACCTCTGTCACTAGATGTTGTTGAATAGAAGGAAAAGTCTCTCTCAGGGCCTCATGATCTAGCTAGGGGGTGGCCAGTGGTAAAACCTTCCAGGAGTTGTTGTCCCAACAGTTGGGTGGAAAAGGGAACCCCTTTCAGCAATTACAACACTTTCTGGGTTCTAGATAAGTATATTTTTCCAAAATCCTCACCATATTAATCTCAGAGACAATTATAGACTGTGTTTTAGAGAAATATAAGTTCTTTTTCCTATTCAAAGCACCTTGAAAACTGAGGTGTGAAAGTGAAAATGTTTCAGTTGAATCCAATTTGACTTATATCCTTACTTCTTAACTACATATGTGTTAAAATAATACTTTTGGGTGAGAACATTGATGTTGATTTAGCATTAAAGTGCATTTTATGTTATAATGGGGATAATTAAATAGTTAGAATCTCTACACGAAAATATGAAAGGAGAGAGAGATTTATTTATGCATATAAGTGTTCTATTTTAGTTTGTCCTCAAGCCTTATTATAGAAAACTTAGAGTATATCAAATATGGGTCTCGACTTTAGGGAAACAACACAAATATTTAAAAATGCAAAAATAATTATAAATAGATAGAAAGGAATAATAATTTGGAAATAAACATGACCCTTCCTACTTGAATCAAAATATAAAATTCATTTTGATTTCATTTTGGCATTAATAAATGTTTATGCTAAACTTGTGTTAAATTCCTATAAATTTGGGGAGAATCCCCATAATTGTGGTGGGATGTAATTTTGGGTAGAAATACAAAATTTACTGTGGAGGAAATTCTTAGCCTTAAGACTAATTTCCTTAAATTTTGGGTAAGAAAAGTAAATCACAATAAAAGGAGCAAATCTACTCCTTTACCCAGGGGGAGAGGAAAATTAGAAATATGAATTTAATTCCAAAATGGAGAAATTTCAAATTGTTTTAGAAAGACTGATAAATTATATTTATTTTCCTTTATTTTTAAGAGAAAATAATCCCATTT
>SNQJ01S0060713.1:82959-93266 GCA_010110895.2 Picea sitchensis | reverse complement strand
GAAAGAGAATTTGGTTTGCAGGTTGAAGAAGAGATTGTATGGCCTAAAGCAAGCTCCAAGGCAGTGGTATTTGAAGTTTGACAGGTTTATGACAGAACAGGGTTATAGTAGATGTCATTCTAATCACTGTGTTTATTTTAAAATGCTAGAAAATGGAAGCTATATTATATTGCTATTATATGTAGATGACATGCTTGTTGCAGGGTCTAATATGTAGGATATAAATGTGCTCAATAAGAAATTAGGTAATTCATTTGCGATGAAGGATTTGGGTGATGCAAAGAAAATCCTTGGTATGAGAATAACAAGAGATAATAAAAATCGCGAATTGACATTGTCTCAGGGTGAGTACATAGAGAAGGTGTTGGAGAGGTTTAGAATGCAGAGTGCAAAACGAGTTAGTACACCTTTAGCTAGCGATTTCAAATTAACTGAGGAAATGTGTTCCAAGACACAAGAGGAGATATAATACATGTCCAGGGTCCCTTATTCATCAACAGTTGGCATCTTGATGTATGCAATGGTTTTCACAAGACCAGATATTGCACATGAAGTGGGAGTTGTGAGTAGGTATATGAACAATCTAGGTAAAGAACATTGGGAGGCAGTAAAGTGGATTTGCAGGTATTTGAGAGGTATTGCTACTCATGCATTATGTTTTGGAGGATCAAACACTTTTCTATAGGGATATGTTGATTCAGATATGCCAAGTGATAAAGACAACAGGAGGAGCACCATAGGGTATGTTTTTACTATAGGTGGAACTACAGTAAGTTGGATTTCAAAACTGAAAAAGGTTGTTGCACTTTCAAAAATAGACGCAGAGTATGTTGTTTCTACAAAATCTAGTAAAGAGATGATTTGGTTACAAAGGTTTATGGAGGAATTGGGAAAGAAGCAAGAGACTAACAAGTTGTACTTTGATAGTGACAGTGCCATTCATCTTTCAAAGAACTCAACATTCCATTCCAAGACTAAGAATATAAAATTGAGGTACCATTTCATATGATCCATATTGGAAGATGGACATTTGAAGTTGGAAAAGATACACACTAGCCAGAACCCTGCCGACATGTTAACAAAGGGAGTAACCAGAGACAAATTGAGTTTTTGCTCAGTTTCATTTGGTCTTCTAGAACTAAGATGAAGATGAGAAATTTGCAAGGTCCAAGAAGGTTTAGAGTCCAGCATATATAGCAGTGATGGAGTTGTTGAGATCAGTCTCCAAGTGGGAGATTGTTGGTTGTGGAGCCTAATTATCTTCTTGATTCAGAGGTCTTTTGTTTTCAGCCGTGTTTATACCCCATGAAGTATTTACACCCCATAAGTATGTACACTCTTCCATGCGGGGGAGTGCGGAGGGGGTTTACCCCCTCTGCGGGGTTTGGGGGGGCTATCCCCCCAGCTAGGGGGTCTGGGGGAAAGCGGGCCCCCGATGAGGGTTCAGGGGCAAAGCCCCTGAAAGAATTTTTTTCTTGTAAATGAATATTGTAATTTCATTGTAAATCTGGACCATTCATTATAAGGTCTCATATCTAATGGTAGAAATTATGTTAGGATTTTTTCCCTAGAAAGAAACCCTCTATTATGAGGGAAATGTATTACGTCTATGCATTATGGAGAATATTTTATTCTGAGATAGGAGACTGGGAGAGAAAGAAGATGAAGTGAAAATAGGTTTGTTGTAGGTTGTATCCATTCATTTGATGGATAATAATAAAGGAAGGACCTGGCAATTTCTTTAGTGGACGTAGTCCACACTGGGTGAACCACGTATATCTGTGCCTCTATTGTATTTTGTATCTTCTGTATTTTATTTATGCATTTGTTTTATTTTATTACTCCACGGTCCTATTTTTCTAATAGATCGTTCATAGCATGGAGATGGAATAACATCATCATTGTTCACAGCATGGAGATGGAATCTGAAACATCAACATCAATTAGTATAAAACTATAACAAAAACATCAACAACACTAGGATGATACAACATCATGATCAACATGAAGATGATACAACAACAACACCATGAAAAACACAAGCCTGGAGCAACAAAATCATCAACAACACGATCCTAGAGCAACAAAATCATCAACAACATGAGCCCGGAGAAACAACATCATCATATAGTAGTAGAATGGGGCAGGTGCACCAAAAACATTTTGAGGTACTCTAACAAATCCTAGGGACCTACCCAGGAATCATAAGATTCCCTAGGATATAAATTCCTAATGGAGCTACGACGTGGTACTCTGACAGACCATCCTTACCGGACCTTCGAGATCTTCCTAGGAATAATAAAGATTCCCTAGGATTATAAAATCATAATGAAGCTACCACTACTAACCACAGTTGGCATATACATGCACATGTACTCTGACAAACTGTCCTTACCGGACCTTCATGATCTATCCAGGGATGATCAGTCCCCTAGGATATAAAATCCTCACCGAGCTACCCGTTGTTGGTCAAGATACCATAGTATCATCAACATCACTCCCCATTTCGAGGGAGGTCCTTTCAGACTATACCAATCTTGTCTCGAAAGTATTCAAACTTTACATGAGAATGAGGCTTGGTCAACACATCTGCAACCTCCTCATATGTGCCAACATATTGGAGCTTTACAAGTTCCCTCTGCAACATATCATGAATATAGTGATACCAGATTTCTATGTTTTTCGACTTATCATGGAGCACAAGGTTCTCTGTCATCTTTATGAAACTTTGGTTATCACATAGAATCATGGTTTCTTCCATCTCCAGTTCGAATAGACCTGTCAACAACTTTCAAATCCATATGGCTTCACAACTGGTGGAAAATGTTGCAATGTATTCTACTTATGTCCTGCTGAGAGAAATACTGGATTGATTCCTACTAAGCCATGAAGTCATGGTTGACCTCAAACTAAATCAACATCGTGAAGTGCTATTTCTATCATAAAAACTTCCATCCTAATCTGAATTAGTATAACTGATCATTCTAAATCCATGATCTCCAGTATAATAGAGACCAAAGTCCAACGTACCCTTAAGGTATCTCATCACATGCTTTGTAGCTACATGGTGAACATGTCTGGGCTCTACCGGATACTGACTCAAGGTGTTCATGGAAAATCATATATCGAGCGTGGTATTCATCAGATGAATCAATGACCCAATGACATGTCTTTACACCATAGCATCAACCAATTCCGATGATGTATCAACCAGGAGATTTAACTTTGTTTTCATGGGTGTGTTCATGGATTTAAATTCCATCATATCAAACCTCTTTAGTATTTCAGCTGCATACTTCCCTTGGTTAAGGAAGATCTTCTGTGGGATCTGCCAAACCTCAAGACCTAAGAAATAATGCATTAGGCCTAGGTCTTTCATCTCAAATTTTACAACGAGCTTCTTCTTACAATCTTTGATGAGCCTTTCTTATCCATTTAAGAATAAGTCATCCACATACAATAGAAATATAATTGGCTCATCATTTATAACCTTGAAGTAAAGGTTAGAATCAACTTTACTCTTGGTAAAGCCCAATTTCATCAAGAAAATGTCAATTCTACCATACCGAGCTCTAGGATCTTGCTTCAATCTGTAAAGATCCTTCTTCAACCTGCAAACATGAGTCTTTCTATATTCAACTTCAAACTCTTGAGGTTGTTCTATATACACTTCTTCTTCAATGAGACCATTTAAGAAGGTTGTTTTCACATCCATCTGGCGTAACTTCCATTTCATCTTGGATGCAAGAGCTATGATTGTTCTGATAGAAGTGTATATGGCTACAGGAGAAAATGTCTCTTGATAATCAATGCCTTCCTTTTGAGAAAATCCACGAGCTACAAATATTTCTTTATTTTTTTCAATACTTTTGTTTCCAATATGTTTTATCTTGTATAACCATTTGGAAGATACCACATCTTTTTTCTTCGGTCTCAGAACTATTCCCCATACATCATTCTTTATAATGGATTGGTATTCTTCTATCATTACATCCGCCCATTCTTTCTTCTGAATGGATTCTTCAAATCAAGTAGGTTCTTTTTATATGAGATCACACATCAAAGCCATATAACTAGAGAATGGATTAGGTTTCTTGATTTGTCGCATGATTCCTTCTGGGGAACCATACTTCTCTCATTATTTAATAAGTTCCCTTGCCCAAGCTGGATTTCTCTTATGAGACATCGTCATTTGGGGAGGTTCTTGAGATTCTATCATATCATGATCTTCTAGAATCTCTTCATCAGGGGTAACTGTAACTTCCCTCACTAGTTCTGTAGCTATGGGAGCTATAGGTTCTTCATATACTTCTTCAAGCTGGCATATTCTTTATTTCTTGAGTGTTGCATATTCATCAAAGGTTACATATCTGTTGATCACAATATGATGGTAACCTAGTATGTAAATTATGAAGGCCTTTGAGACCTCACAATATCCAACAAATATTCCTTCTTTCTCGAAGGGTCCATATTATTTCTCCTTTCTTTCAGAATGTGTACAAACACTAGAAAACCAAATATCTTGAGATGGATTACTTTTGGCTTCTTTTTGGAGAATATTTCTTTGGCGGTTTTGAATCCAAGTGCACTATGGGATAATTTGTTTTTGACATAAACTGTTGTTCTTGCAGCTTCATCCCATAACTGCATTCAAAGATCTTGATTGTGGATCATAGTCTTCATTGCTTCCATGATTGTTCTATTATTTCTTTTTGCAACACCATTTTGTTGAGGATTATAGGGAGTGGTGAGCTCCCTCTTAATCCCGACATCTCTGCAAAATCTTACAAATTATTTTGAGGAGTATTATCCTCCATTATCTGACCTAAGTATCTTGAATTTTCTTTTAGAGATATTTTCTATCAAGGCCATGAATTCCTTGAATTTTCCAAATACTTCATCTTTTTATTTCAAGAAATAAACCCAAATCTTGCGAGAATAATCATCAATAAATGAGACATAGTATACATACCCACTAAGATAGGTTGAAGGTATTGGGCTACATACATCTGAGCGGATGAGCTCCAAGATTCCTTCTTCTTTAGTGTCACTCTTCGGGAAAGGATTATTTATGTTCTTTCCTTGTGAACATCCCTTGCACACAGCTTCATGATCAACCTCGAATTTTGGTAGACCTATAACTAAATTGATCACATATGGTAAGGATTTGTAGTTTATGTGAGCTAGTATTCTATGCCAAAGTTCATATCCTTTTAACTTATGCATGCTACCTTCTTCTATTACAATGACAATTGCATCTTGTATGGTCTTTCCTTTAGGCCACATAAGAAATTCACGACCTATGAATGCAACTATGAATCCTTTCTTATCTAAACCTTATATAGAAAGTAAGTTCTTTGTCAAACTTGGTACATATAATATATTCCTCATCTTCATCGGGGTCCATAAATCAAGTTTGTAGGTGGATTCTCCCACTCCTTTGGTAGGGTACTTGTAATCATCTCCGAGTGTAACTTTATGGGGAAAATTATTTTATGTAAGGCTAGAGAGAATGTCTCTCTGAGATTCCATGTTCTTAGAAGCACCACTATCTATGATCCAAGTATTCTCTCCAGGTGACATAGATCCTTAGAGGGAAGAAAATAAAACATAGTTTTCAATCTCTTCTTTAGTCATCTTCATGGGTGGTTAATCATCTTCAACTGGATGGGCATGATGTCTCTTGTTATTTCTCTTCTTGCATTATTCTCTTATGGATATACAATTCTTAGCAATATGTCCCATCTTATCACAATGATAACATTGATAAGAAGAGAAATATTTTTCTCTTCTTTGACCTTTCTGAAACTTCTGGAATCTCCTTTGAGGGTGAAATTCTTTATGGAAATGGGTGAATCTCTTTGGGGAGTGAGATTACTTATGGTAGTGGGTCTCCTTTTAGAAATAAGACCTTTTCCTTTCTCCTTTAGCATGACCAACTAAGGATTGGTCTTCATCCCTTAATAGTATTGTTTCTAGATTACCTACTCTTGTTTCTTCTTGAACACATTCTTCCCAAAGACTGTCAAATTGGAGTTTCTCCTTTCTTGAAAAGATAGCCTGAATGAAGGCATCTGAAAGTCTTGTGAGACCATTAAGATCTTTCATTATGATTTCATATTCATTTAGGTTGTCTCCAATTTCTTCTAGTTTTTCCTTGAATTGAGAAATCCTAGAGAAATAATCATGAACTATTTCTCCTTTCTGCATCTTTGTATTCTTGAGTTGGGTTCTAAAGTTCATATTTTGGTTAATGTTATTTCCTTCATGCATTCTCGTTAGGGAATCAAACGTCTCTTTTGGAGTGTTCTTAGAAGCCACTTGAGGGATCAAGTGATCTTTAATGGAGTCTACAATGATTCTTTTGGCCCTAACCATATCCTTCTTATACTTTTCTTTAGCTGCATCTTCTTCAGGTTCTGATACATTTTCATTTATGAATTTTTCAAGGTCATTCTCTTCAAGAATGAGTGAAATCCTATACTTCCATAGAAGAAATTTTTCCACACATTCTAACTTGTCAACAAGCTTGGTTCTTGCAGACGTCTTGACCCGGAGTTGGGAAAATGACCAAAAATTGAAAGTGCTCAGAAATTGAATTTGAACTCACCAAGAGGTGTGATTTTCTAAGGCAAGTAGGATGGTGTAGTCAGTTTTCAGAAAATCCAAAATTTACCCCTTGAAACTGAGCCTGCATAAATCCGGACTGGTACTTCTGGTACAACTTTTGGTTTCCTGGTTTTTTGGTTTTCTCGTACCAATGAAAACTAGGGTTTCACTTTCCATAGGTTCTGTCGACTGGAAAGGTGCATTGAAGCTTCCAATGAGTTCGCTAAGCTAGGGCATGCTTCCCTAGATGGTTTTTAGGCCAAAACTCCCTTCCAACAAAATCCCTAATTTTCTTGTACGACAACAATGACGTTTTTGGTTACCCAATGAAAGGTTCTCTATCTAATCAAGCTCTCATACCATGTTAAATTTAGAGATGTTGTTAAGTTATTTTCAATTTACTAGACAATAATAGCATAAGAAAGATCACTGAAAGAAACACAATCACAAGGTACACAACATTTTATCCTCCGAAACACTCATGGGGGAGAAAATCTAGAAAAAACTTCCTTAGTATAGATTTCCAATGAAATGCCAAGATAAAAGACCAAACACTAGAGAATATCCAAGACTGAGAAATGCACTTCTCTCTTCTCCTTCTTCAAACTGCAGCTTTCTTCAAACTTGTACACTAGATGAAGGACTTGAGTGAGAGTGAGTATGAGGTATCATCCTCTCTTATTTATACTAGTTGAGGAGCGCTAGGGATGTGTCTTTTCGCCAAGCATGGTCAAATTCTTCAACTAGTGGTTAAAACCACTTTAATTAGCCCTAGGGGGCAGCTTCTCAATTAGCATCATTTAACTAGGGTTTGACTAATCCACAAAAGGGGACTTGGTCATACATAAGTCCCGACTTGATCAATCCACAAAAGGGGATTTGGTCATACATAAGTCACGACATGATCAATCCACAAAAGGGGATTGATCTATAAGATAATAACTCAATTATAATTAGAATATTCTTCACAGTTCCAATATTTCAACATACATAAGGGAATTAATCATGACTCAATGAGGACACAAAGTGATCCTAGTGCCTGGGAAGCCTTAAAAATAGGAAAATACTTCTGAAAATGACTTCCAAAGATAACTTGAGTAAAGGAAAAAGGGAAATCCCTATAACATATTGTTACTACAATTCTAAATTCACCCTTAGGCACAATTTCACCATTGAATTAGAAAGCGAAAGGTCAATAGACAAATCTTGGGAATATGCAATATTGGGAAATATTACAAAAGAGGCTACACAACTAGTGCATGCCCAATCATGAGGTTGGCTACCTCATGAATAAATGTTATGTGATTTTACCATTATTTTGTTAGACCTTGTGATTTGGATTGTATTATTTCTTGAGTATAATTATTGGTTGCCTTATGTGTGGACTAAGGGGATAGGAGTGTATATAACCCACTTGGGTAATTAGGATCAATTTTTTCTTGGCTCCTTGTACTATCATTTTCATCCCAATGCAACATGCTATTGTTGAGTATGGTTGTGATCACAAAGGGATACAAGTGATTGTAAGATATTTGAAAAGTAGGAAACCACGATGTGTGTGGTTTCTATCACCGATGGTTGAAGGTGGTAGTAAGATATTTTTTAATGGGAGTGTCAATATCGAGTGTGGTTGTGATCACTAGGCGATAAAGGTGCTAGTAAGACACATGAATACCATAATAACATGGGGTTTGGGATTGTTAGAAGTCTATAACTCTTTCCACTAGCTGAGAACAATCAGTTGTGAATCTAATATATGATAATCATTTGAGAACTATGTGGTTGGAATCATTGAAGGTGAAAGTGGTAGAAATATCCCTGTAACCTATAACCTACGGGTATGTGAATGCCTTTTTTGTCAAGATATTTGTTATATGTTTTGAAATTCCTCTCCTCATTGAGAAGAATCCCTACTTGGGAGGCACTACTTGGGAGGAAACATCTGTGGAGGTTGTTATCTTGGTTGGGAGGAAAAATAAACCCTTCGTGTCATTCATTCCCCCCCTCAGTTATTTTAAAATTGTTTCATGAGATATGGAGAGTAGCATCACTAGCAAGCTCAATAATTAGAATTTTGTGAGAAAGGGACTATAAGTACTCATTACTATGTTTTAATTGTGCATTACTACTTTTTTTTTGGGTATGGCACGGCTCAACTTGGATGGTTGGGGATGTTACAATTCATAAGCTCTAGTTTTACCGAAACTATATAAAATACATCCATTTGTAGCATCCCCTCTACCTCACTTTAGTCCATGCAACACAATCTTTAAAGCTTCTTCAAGAAAAATAATTTCAAAAATAATATGAGATCCATAATAATTTCCAACTTTTCCTTTCAAAGCAACATATGCATGCAATAATAACTATTCACAAAAGTATTCTCAACAGATGCCCACAACTAATAAGCCATAGTCTCACATATGAATATATGATCTACAATTATGGTTTCCATTCTCAATTAACACTTTTTCAAAGAATGAAATTAATTCATGATACAAATAAGAGCAAGATCTCTACTTCAAGATTTGACCACATTGGACCTAAAAGACAATGGATTTAGATAAAATTAGAATCCTTCAGTTTTGATTTTTTTTAACCCAAGCTACAATTGCATTAGTAGTTTAAGTTAAATATTAGTAAATACCTTTGAAGACTTTAATAGAATTTAAACAATTTGACTTACCAAAAATATAAATTAATGTGAAGAAATATTCCTTCTTTTTGGTAGTTCCTTAATGACTTTATACAATAGTCACAAAAATAGTACCACACGTAACCAACATGTATCCAAAAAATTCAACATGCATACAAAATCATCTTGCATACATTAAACTACCAACAAGCTTGCAAGACCAATAGGCCCTAGTGTTGTAAGTGGCTCTGATACCACATGTAGTTCCCTTCAACACTAAATCAACAAAACCCACAAAGTTGACCAAACAAACCCTGAAATGAGTGATGATGGATTTTTTTTAATACAAGAACAAGATGATTAGTTCTCAACAACCCATCATCACAATATGGTAACCATAATGAGTGAATGCACATATAAGCATAAAGCAAGCAACTGTATTTCTTCTTTTCTAGAATATTCCACCTACATAATATTTCCTTCTTAAAAATCCCAACAAGATCTTAATAGCATATCAAATTTATTGCTAATCTCATTACCAATCATCACATTATGATAACCATAATGAGTGAATGCACATAGAAACATGTATTTCCTATTTTCTAGAATATTCCACCTACATAAAATTTCCTTCTTAAAAATCCCAACAAGATCTTAATAACATAAGAAAATTATTGCTAATCTCATTACCAATGAGATTTCCTTCAACAGACGTTTATATCCCAACTAAACCATAATATTGCATGCATTATACATCTCAAGAAATTAGTGTGGAATCATGATCTAGACAGTTGTACTAGATAAGTTAGTTAACGCTTGTCCAAGAGGCACTAGAATATAAGCACGTTTATGTTTTCCAATTAGAATTGAACTCTCATATTATGGAAAATTTCACATATATAATTCAATTTAATAAATATAACCATACTATTGAAACAATTTAACTATTTTGAGTTATATGCTCATCCATGAGTACAACATATGACTAGAAATGGTTTTCAAATCCTTGTAGAAACAACATTTATACTTTCAATAAGTGTATGAAGGGGGGGCATTAATAGGA
>SNQJ01S0060713.1:64058-82949 GCA_010110895.2 Picea sitchensis | reverse complement strand
CTTCTCTTAATGTTTTTTTAGCACAGAAACAAAATTCTAAAGAATCACAAGTAATCACTTATCCTCTTAAGGTCCGAGAGACCAATTAGGCCAAACAAAATTCTAAAGAATCACAAGTAATCACTTACCCTCTTAAGGTCCGATAGACCAATTAGGCCTTAGTGGACGTTAATCATCATCATCATCATCATCATCATCAATACATTTTTGTATGTTGAGGCATTATCCTTGCGAGAGATTATCCTTGCTACCAATCAAATCTTTGAGGGAGGGGGTTCCTTGTCCCACAAATAAAGAGGTCTCATACACCAATTTTTGGTGTGGTGGCTTGGTCGTGACTTTAAAAATAAATTATTATTATTATTATTATATATGTAAAAAGATCTCAGAGGTACAAATCTTATTATTATTATTAATTAGAATCTTATGTATATTATTAATTATGGATACGAACCTCTTTGCTAATAATTATTATTGATGACTAATCAAGACCTAGTCTATTATTATGAGTATTTTCCGTATATATTATTGATTATGGACTACAATCTCCTTGTTAATAATTATTATTGATGACTAATCAAGACCTAGTCTATGATTATGCGTATCTTCTTTATTAGAAAATGATTGAGTATTTCATAATGACTAGTTTTTCTAGACATGATTATGAGTATTACCGTTAGTAGAAAATGATTGAGTATTCCATAATGACTAGTTTTTTCTAGGTGATTGGTTGTTGATGTATTACAATATTTAAAAATGATGACGAACTATAATTTGATGACATGTGGAGGGATCTCCTTAATTGCATGGTAAGACTCCCCTAGTGTGGGACTAATACCCTTTATGTCGTTTAGCTTTCGGTTAAAAATGATGTGCTTTATTATGATGGTTAAGAAATGGGGTTTTTGACTCCTCGTCTCTAATATAATTCCTTTTTTGATATTTACTTGCAGTGGAACATATGATTGACTGGATGATTATATTCTTGATGGCTATTAATGTATAATCGTTACTTAAATATAATTCCTTTTTTGATATTTACTTGCACTGGAACATATGATTGACTGGATGATTATATTCTTGATGGCTATTAATGTATAATCGTTACTTAAAGGGCTTATTCACATAGTTTAGATGGTGTACCTTCTTTATATTGTGTAATGTTTATATGTTACATGTTATATATGTTTTGAAGTTTTTAATTTCAATGATATTATGGATTTATCATTTTTTCATTGCTTGCTTTTATTAATGATTAATTATGATATACCTAAACATCTATGTGATTGTCTAGATTTTAATGAGCATTCACGTTTTTTCAATAGACTATTTAATTAAGAGTAAATGTTCTTAATATTGACTGTTCAACATTAGTGATTCTTCGATTATGATTAGTCCTTGTGATGATGTGGTTGATATTATATAGACTTTGAAACTTATTGACGTACTTCATGATGTTCTTGATTCAAGATGATGATGTTATGTATATAGTAGTGTTTTGAAGAACTAATATGTTTCATGTTGAGATATTGGTGGAGAATGTAGGAGTACATAAGGGACGGAATCATTACTCAATTAGGATGAAAAGTTATCCTAATGCCTCAGAAGCCTTAGAAATAGGAAAAGACTTGTGAAAATGACTTCCAAAAATAAATTGAGTAAAGGAAAAAGGGAAATCCCTATAACATATTGTTACTACAATTTTAAATTCATCCTCAAGCCCAATTTCACCATTGAATTAGAAAGGGAAAGTTCAATAGACAAAACGTGGGAAGATGCAATATTGGAAAGAGGCTACATTACTAGTGCATCCCCATTCATGAGGTTGGCTTCCTCATGAACACATGTTATGTGATTTTACCATTACTTTTTAAGACCTCGTGATTTGGATTCTATGCTTTCTTGAGTAGAATTATTGGTTTCCTTATGTGTGGACTAAGGAGATAGGAGTGTATATAACCCACTTGAGTAACTAAGATCAATTTGTTGTTTTCTCCTTGTACTATTATTTTGATCGCAATGCAACATGCTATTGTCAAGTGTGGTTGTGATCACCAAGGGATATAAGTGATCGTAAGATATTTGCAAAGTAGGAAACCACTATGAATGTGGTTTCTATCATCAATGGTTGAAGGTGGTAGTATGATATTTGTTAATGGGAGTGTCATTATCGAGTGTGGTTGTAATCATTAGGCGATAAAGGTGCTAGTAACACACATGCATACCATAATACCATGGGGTTTGGGAGTGTTAGAAGTCTATAAGTCTTTTCACTAGCTAAGAACAATCAATTGTGAATGTAATATATGATAATCATTTGAGAATTGTCTGAGTTAATTATAGAGGACACCATTATTGAATGTGGTTGGAATCATTGAAGGTGAAAGTGGTAGAAATGTCCCTGTAACCCATAACCTACGGGTATGGGAATGCCTTTTTTGTCAAGATATTTGTTATATGTTTTGAACTTCCTCTCCTCATTGAGAAGAATCCCTACTTGGGAGGCACTACTTGGTAGGAAACATTTGTGAAGGTAGTTATCTTGGTTGGGAGGAAAAACCAACCCTTGGTGTCATTCATTCTTCCCCCCTCAATTATTTGAAAATTGTTACATGAGATATGGAGAGTAGCATCACTAGCAGGCTCAGTAATTAGAATTTTGTGACAAAAGGGCTATAGGTACTCATTAATATGTTTTAATTGTGCATTATCAATTATATTTATTTGATGGTATAATTGTATTTGTTTTATGGGTTCATGAAACACCCCTTTACATTGTCTTATTGATGAATTATTTATATGTACTTGGTGTTTAGATCTCATTACATTGTTGCATATAGTCTAAAGAGGAAAAAATTAAAGATAAAAAAAATTAAATTTAAATTTTTTATTTATTAAAGCCACACCTTGATGAGACTTTGCAAAGTGGTATCAACACCCATGATTTCAACAACTAAGAGCCTTTGGGGAGGTTGAAATTTTGGTGAAAATAACTCTTTGCAACTATTTCACTTAAACAACCTAAGGCACAACATGTAGATTGAAAATGAAAATGATGATTTATTTACTACCATAACATAGTGTTAGCAAGTTTAATATTGCATGTTATATGTATTTCTTAATTTACTAGTTATTTCAATTTCCATTTATTATCATTATTAATTTTTTATTAATTAACTTAGGAGCACGGTAAGTGATTAACTCATTGAGTCATTAATTTTTTCTCCTTAAATTACTTAACATAGAATTGATAATTGTTTGATAAATGTTTTAGCTTGGAGAAATCATGACTCATGCATTGCTAGAATTGAAACCTAATGTCAAATCTTTTATTAATTAATTTAGTTACATCATGTTTTTCCCCTTACATAACAAAATACATAAACTTAAATAAATCATACATAAACCTATACTCTAAACATGTGATTAAGAAAGATCTTTGACAATAGTTTTCTCTAAGAATTAATCATAGTTAATGGATACACTAAAATCAAGAACATAATTCAAATCCAATTTTCTTTTCTAAATGCCATTATTATACATGAGGCAAGGTATATAGCCATGATTTTTCCTCATTGACTCTCTATTTGTATGGAGTTTACCATAAATTTCATAGGTTTTCTAAATTTTTAGATCAACTAAGTTTTTTTTATTTTTTTGAAATATTAAATTGTATTTATAATATTATGTTTTCTCTATTAACCCCCACTCGACCATCATATATGAGGGTGAATAATTTCATTTCTTATTAGGGTGTTGACAATAGTGTAATAATTACTCTGCGGCTTCATGTATGCAATGTTTAACACAAGATTAAAAATTCAGGCTTGTCAAGTGGAAATCATTTCAATAATTCATTGAGGCAACAAGTTCACATCAAACGATCAATTTATAATTCCCAGGTAGCAACTTATCTCTATTATTCTGACCACTGATTACCACTTTCTATTTGTAAAGCGTAAATGTTTGAACATCGTCGAACTATTCTACATATCATATAATATTTCCATCAACTAGTTGTTGGAGATCGCAATCTATAACATCCCGCTCTTGAGAGCACATGTTATTGAATTAGTCTTTGAGGACACTTGCATGCAAGTGATCTAGTTTTAGTATATGGTTTTCTCTTTCGCTTATGGATTCCTATGATGATGTTGATGGATTATGATTTATGTTGTATGATATCTATGTATTGTGAGATGTTATTGTTGAGTTTCCCCTGAGAGTGCAGAACACCTGATAGATTGAGGATGTTGATGGCGTCAATGGACCTCTGTAATGTTCCCAAGACAATGTTTTCTCTTGGAACACTAACTGACTACTTATTTACTTGTTCTTTGTGTGTGTTTGCAAGCTGGCCTCTTAAGTTTAGGCCTTAGGGTTTATATTCCGTTATTAAGCATAGATCTAAAGATATACTCAATGGAAATACAAGATCTAAACAATACATAAGAAATGGAACCAAATATCATAGATCTGACCTTTATTATTATGATAAGAAGGAACCCGATACAAGAGGATGAAGATCTAGAATAACATCAGATGGCTCCAATAGATAATATGTAAGTTGCTACAAAATGCTCCTGAATAGAACATGCAAGCTCCCAATGGATGGATACACAATGAAGGTCAATACAAGAAGAACCAGGGTCAATGTCCAACCCCCCTGGCTGATGGCACGTCCTGTTGCATAACTAAGAAGACCAATATTTCATCCTAGCTGAAGGAGATCTTGAAATGACACCAAACTCCACAAAAATATAAATCAGGGCAACAAGAAGCCCTCTCTGAAGTCTCAAGCCCAGATGCCAAGATCTGCTTCACAAAACCGATGAATCCTCAAGTAAAATTGTGCCCTCCTAAAGACTGTCAAGATCAATATTTCATCCCTCATGAAGGAGGCCTCCAAATGCCCTGAAACTCTCTAGAAAGATAGATCGGGCGACCAAAAGATCCTAGGAGAAGTTTCAGGGTCATATCTGAGGTGTGACCCCTCCAAACTGCACAGATCTGAATCACAGTTGCACCCTCCTTCTCTAAAAAACGTACCAAAGATCTAGATAATAATATAGCAAGAGTAACCCTCACAAAACACTCCAGATATGATGGACAAGGCCTTGTAAGAAATATCAAGGTGATAGAATGTCAATAAACCCTTCCAAGAACCTATATCGAACTCCTCTCAAAAGAATGATGCGCCCCTAGCTGGAAAAACCTGAAGGGTATGGTCTGCTGCTCTCTTGAATAGATGATGGTACCTGTGAATACTGTAGAATGGTGTGGGTGGAGTATTTAATCCCTGAGACCAAGATTGGAACAAGGTGAGTGGAATATTTCACCATTGAGTTGTTCTCTAGGGTTTTTATTCTCAAAACCCTCAAAACTGTGTGCTCAAGAGCCTAATAGCCAAAATGCCATATAATCCAGGATGAATGAGAGGTGCACCCTAAGATTTCCTTTATACCTCTTTCTATTTATTTGTTGAGTTAAGTTAACCCTTAGGTTCAACTCCTAACTCAACCTCAAGTGCTCTATTCCTCTAGTGAGTTACTTTTTACCTTTTTACCTTTTTAAGTCAACTTTAAATTATAACCTTGAGCTTAGCTGGATTTTCCCCATGCTGCATGAGACTATAGTCTAGTGGGCATGACTAGACTATTGAGTCTCTCCCAAACCTCTTCATCAAGAGGTGGGGGACATTATAGTATCCCCTGCTATAAATTGCTTTCCCACAAGAAATTCTAAGCCCGTCTCTTGTAATACTTGTTCACTCTCCCACGTGGCATCCTCAATATGAAGATCCTTCATCTTGACTAAGTATTCCCTGATGCTTCTCCTACAAAGTTTCTTCTCCCCAACCTTTAGTATTTCCTCTAGTATTAGTACCAATTGCCCCTCTTCATCTAAGGGTGGAAGTACCTCAAGTGGCATGATGTTTTTTCCAAGGGCCCTATTCAAGCATGATACATGGAAGACATTATGAATTATGCTTCCATGTGGAAGCTCAATGTCATACGTCACGACCCCTACTTTCTTGTTGATCCTGTAGGGTCCGAAAAATCGGGGTTGGATCTTTTTTTCTACGCTTCTTTTGATAGAATCCTGCATGTACAGTTGGATCCTTAAGTAAACCAAGTCACCAACCTCAAATGTGCACTCTACGCTTTACTTGTCCGCCTAGACCTTCTGCTGATTATGTGCCCACTGAAGATGATCCTTCAATTCCCTGAGTATGTCTTGGCTCTGTTAAACCCAATCTTGTACTATCAGAGCTCTATTATCTCCAAAGGAAATCTCTACAAAAGAGAGAGGGTCGTAACTGTACAAATCCGTGAATGGAGTCATACCAATGGACATGTGATAAGTGGTGTGGTAATAGTATTACCCGAGGTGTAGCCACTTAACCCATGCTTTCTGTTGCCCTGCTACGTAATTCCTGAGGTAGTCTTCCACCCACTTATTAAATATTTCGGTCTACCCATCGGTGTGAGGGTGGTAGCTGGTGCTAGGGTTCAAGGCCGTACCAACCAACCTGAACATCTCCTGCCAAAAAGTGCTCATAAATTTGATGTCCATGTCACTAACAATGGTCTTGGGAAATCTGTGCAACCTGAAGACCTCCTTGAAGAAACAATATGCCACCTTTGTTGCGCTGAAGTTTGTGGCAATGGAGAAAAAGTGTGCAAATTTAGTCAACTTGTCCACTACCACAAAAATGAAGTATTTCCCCTATGCCCCTGAAAATATTGTGGTGAAGTCCATGGAGATACTTTCCCATTTGTGCTCTATAATGGGTAAAGGTTGTAATAGTCCTGCAAGATGGGTATGCTCATCCTTGTTCTCCTAGAAAGTAGTGCACTTTTTTATGTGACTCACTACATCTTCTTTGAGTCCCCTCCATGAAAACCATTCTGTCACATATCTATATGTCTTGACAATGCCTTGGTGCCCTACCACTGGTGAGTCATGACATGCCTGTAGTATTTTGGCCTTGAAGACTGACTCAGGAACCAAGAAGATTCAACCATTGTAGTAGATGATGTCATCTATGACTCTGAAGTTGTCATCTTTTGTAGAGTATTCTAACAAGAGATGGGCCTTCCAATCAACTAATATATCTATCATGGCATAAACTGATGGCCTCCTGGATAATGCATCTTCAACTATGTTGTTTTTCCCTTTGAAAAATTCAATGTCAAAGTCATAAGCATGTATCTTGCTGACCCACTTTTGTTGCCTCTCATTTAATTCCTTCTATTCCAAGAAGTACTTAAGGCTGTTATGATCTAATTTCACCACAAAACTTGAGCCTACCAAGTATTACATAAATTTGGCCAAGGCGTGCATGATATCTAGAAGCTCTTTGTCGTAGATCATGTAAAGAAGCTTAGGGCCCCTCAATTTTCAACTCTCATAGGCAAGGGGGTTCCTGTTCTGCGTCAGTACGGCCCCAATGCGTTCTCTGGAGGCATTACACTTCAGTGTGAAGGGTTGGACAAAATATGGCAAGGATAACACTGGGCTTGTTCTCATTACCTTTTTCATCCTGTGAAATGTAGATTGTGCTTCTTCACTCCACTCGAAGGTTACTTTCTTCATCAAATCGGTCAAAGGTGCACAAAGTTGGGAGAACCCTTTGATGAATCTCCTGTAATAACTGCAAATACCGAGAAATCCCCTCAACTCTGTAAGAGTTTTAGGTTTGGGCCAGTCAACTATCGCTTGGCTCTTTTCTTGATGTAATTGTACCCCTTTAACTCCAATGATTTTCCCTAAGTAGAGGACCTATGTCATCCCAAATTCACATTTGGACTCCTTGCAATACAAGGACTAACTCTCCATGATAGTTAAGATATGTTCCACATGTTGAAGGTGTTCCACCCATGTCTTGCTATAGATTAGCAAGTCATAAAAAAATACAAGAAGATGCTTCCTCAACTACGTGTTGAAGACGTGGTTCATACATGACTGAAAGGGGGTGGGTGCATTGGTCAATCCAAATGTCATCACTAGGAATTCATAGTGGTCGTAGTGATACCTGAGGGCAGTCTTGGGGATGTCCTCCTCCCTCATTTTGATCTGATGATAACCAGAACGCAAGTCAATCTTTCTGAAGTAAATAGCCCGATGGAGCTCATCCAATAGCTCATCAATACTCAGAATGGGATACCTGTTTTTGATAGTCTTCTTGTTTAGTGCCTTGAAGTCAATGCACATGTGCATGGTTCCATCCTTCTTCTTGACCAGTACCACTGAAGAGGAAAAAGGGATGGAACTTGGTCTAATGTGACCCATGTCTAATAGTTCCTTGATGTCCTTTTCTATCTTGTCCTTATACTTATTTGGATGTCGGTAGGGGGTAGTGATAACTGGTTTCCCCCCTCTTCTAGTTCTATGATATGCTCAAATCCCCTATCTGGTGGCACTCCTGGTGGAATGGGTCCAAACACCTTACGGTGTTTGTCAATGATCCTCTGGATCTCTGGTGCATAGTGAACCTTCTCCTTTTTGTCCACACATGCCAAAATCTTGCACTCAACAACATATACAATCTCCACTCTCCTGAAAATGGCCTCCATACACTTTGTTGTGACTACGCTGGCTATGTTTCCTGTCATGCCTCTGAGGACTACGTTTCTTCCACTCTCCTCTGTGAAAGACATCTACATAGTATTGTAGTTGGTGGTGATAGTCCCCAATGTACTGAGCCACTGTAATCCAAGGATTATATTTTTATCAGGGAGGCCCATCACATAAAATTCCTGTGCTAAATTGTAACATCCCCAAAACAATAAATTATTTTTAAGTCTGAAATTGCTTAAGAATTTATTTTTGTTTTTGGTAAATTCAAAAATTGGAAATTACTTCCATTTATGGAAATTCCGAATTTCGAATTTAATTAATTGTAAATTATGATTATGACTGTAGGCCAACGATCTAATTTGACCCAACTAACTCTTTGACTATGCCACTTGTAAGAAACAAATAATTTTATATTTATTGTTGATGGAAAAATGGAACAACGAAGTTGAAAATAAGCTGACCATGACTCCATGAGTGGGGAACATGTTGGAACTACCTCAAGGCTGAATGTTACAAGTGGAAAATCAAGAATTTTTCCATTGGCAGCCCCTGAAAAATCAGGGATTTGGAAAGCTGCAAAAATTCTCAAAGGGGAATAGACCTAGGCACAAATGCTTTTGACATATATAAGATATGGGAGGAGGTAGGATGTTGCCTAGTATGTTGGGGAATATAATCATCTCTTGATGTTATGAGAACTTTTTCTGAGTGTGCAGAAAGGAGAAGTTGTTTTCTGAAACTGAATAACAATTTCTAAGGAGGAATTCTGGAGTTCACCCTCATGGATTCATGGTCATCCTAGGGAGTGAATAGAACGAGTAGTTTGGTTGTTATGTTCTAAAGTTGGGAGGAACTTGGTTGTTCCATTTGTTGTTCGACAACTATTCATATATGTCTATCTACTCTTTCTCTGGTTAACTGTTATTTGAGTTATTAGCTGATAGAATGCATATGTTTAAATCTGGATGATTTGTTTTGTTTTTTAAAATCTGATGGAATGGGATGAATTATAGGATAAACCCTAACAATTTAATTATAGGCGTTGAATAAAATTTCTATGTATCTTGGCCAGAAATGGAATTTAATTATGGGAATTTATTAGGAGATACATCTGTGTTAAATAACATATCTTTTCATTACTATTCTGGAAATCCCTACCAGATAGGTGGATCATATGCATATAAGATATTCAGTTCTGCAAGTGAACTTTAGACTGTGCAAACATTAAAAGAATTTGGAAAGTAAATTTGAAATATATATATGTACATACATATATCTATAGGTTATATAAATAGGATTGTTTTAGACAGTAGAAGTACAAACACCGCAAGTACGAAATGAGAGTTAGAAAATTACCCATATAATCATAGATACACACACACACACATATATATATTAGTATATATATATATATATATAGTTGTGGTACAGGATGTTCATAGTCTATTTCTACATCAAATTTATTCATACATAAGATTTCCAATGCTTGGGCACAAGAGATTTCGAACAAAGCTTTCATTGTTAAGACTAGAAAATCAAACAATGTATAGTTCAATTATCTCTAGTAAATCACAAAGAGGATAACTGTTTTAAATTATACAAATTCATAGTACAGAGACTACTTAAATAAATCACAGTATTCGAATGGAAGGAAAGACAACTATACATTCCATTAATAAAGAATCTGAAGATCTGTATATCCACAGACTCAGATCCAAACAATCATAAATAGAACACCTGAAGCGATAACCAACATCATCGAGATCCCTTTTTTGAATCCTTCAAGACCAAAACACTCAATTTGAAACCCAAGTACTTTTCTTGAATAGGGCATGGTTTTGATCCGTCGTGGTGACCATATAAGCCTACAAGAAAGATGAGACAATTTTTTTTAACGTCAAATAGAAGCCAAACAAACTCTAGCATTTAAAAATAAATCATATAAGACAACGAAGGTCTCATCTTATAGGGTAATACTTATCTTGACATTATCACAGGTATGCTCCCAGTCATAGTCGTGATCCATCGACACACCGAAAGGGGAGGAGTGAACTTGAAAAGTCTGATGGGTACCCTCGCAGTAAAACAGGGTCCCATCATTAGATATAATAACCAACAGAGAAAGGAAAGGTATATTAAAATGATTTCGCAACTCTAAAGTAGTTCAGACATTATTCAAATCAGAAACAATTAACATCAAATGAGATATAATTATTAGACAGAGTGACCCATCGAGTCACAAATAGTACACCAAAGTATGGTCCTCGTAAGAACGAATTCACCCAGAAAATTGTTATGAAGGAATTTAAGTTAATACATAAATTGTTATGAGGGAATTTAAATCAATACAAAAATCTTTATGAAGTAATTTAAAATAATACAAAATACTTAGGTTTTATTTTCCTCATAAATTAAGATTGTGACAAGAAAATACAAAGTTTGCAAATGACAAGATTGCATAGTGTAGAATGTTTAGACCAGAGACGTTTTGCCAACTCAAGAAGTACAGATCAAGTTACAGGATGTTAACCCTCTCTTCGCTCAAAATTTACGGACTGTTGATGAGAACGGTTTTCAGTTAAGTTACACATAAAGTTAAGCAAATATAATTTAAGTTAAACATTACTCAAACACCACAGGAAGAATACTCAATCAGAACTGAGGTTATGATAAAAAAGTGATCGTTTTCCCTAATTTTCCCATAGTTGGACTTGAACCATAGTCAAGAAAGTCACATGCCTGGTGCCAAACACTCTTCTTGAAAACGAAATCACGTCGAGTTACACTGTGAGTGACCCCCTTTTATTATTGTCATGTTATGGTATGAGAACAAGTTATGGCAGACATCGAGGGGTGTATGCAGAGAATGCAAAGGATTCAAGAAGTTTAATAGAGGTATAGACCCCATACAGTCTTCACGACTGTTAAGTTAATGAACTCAAAGGAAACTGAATTTAACACTTACACTACGTAAGGGAAGGATCTTCCTCAGAATTAATCTAATCCCAAATCAGGATTTAACACCCAAAACTCTTCCATGAAGCAAGTAGGCAACCACAGAATAGACAAGAAATCATACCAAAGTGACACATTTTTGGGAAGACATAGGTAGGACATGCACATCAATATCGGATGGCATAACCATATATGACAAAGAACGAATAAACCTGAAATACAATATATTTGATAAATGTATTAGCAGAACTAACACCCTCTCCAAGTTTGACCTTTCGGTCCAGAGAACTGGTTACAGGATTTTTCACAAATGCTATATCTAGCCTAGAGTATGAGGGTTTGGGTAGAAGATGAAACTAAGGTTAAGGAAGGGGCCACAGAAAAACCCTAAGTGATGCCTAATACACTTCTGACTGTTAAAAAGAAAATTAAACCTACTATTGAATTTCAAAAGAATACCATGTTCAGGAATTCTGAAGGTAACCAGGCACTTTAGGAATACAAAGAGTCGAATAACCATTGTTGAAGAATGCTTACCTTGCAAGGGGTTCCAACCGCTATTCTCCAAATGTTCCTTTCATGATTACGAGTTCCATTTTCATGAATGTTGGCCACTACACTGAGCCGAATAGTAACAAAGGTAGTCTCATAGTGGTTTACATAAACGCAGGGATAGAAATAAATGAACAAAATGATAGTAAACCCTCAAGTGAGCCTAGTAATGGTGATGGGTAGAAACTATGCTGAGGCCATGTGATCCATGCAAGGGGGAAAGAGCACAGTGTGCATGGAGGTCGAACGCCGGCCCAAGGAGTATGCTACATGATATTCTTTAAATGTCCTAGGTATGGTCATTAAAAACTAGACAACAATACCCCTGCTACCTTATTATTTCCATAGTTATGGTGAAGTACAAGTACAAACCAGTTAGAGTTTAGAATGTGCATCAACTCTACTCTGGTTAGAAGTTATCTCATGCCTATAGTCTCATAAGAACATAGACCAAGTTATTTACCTTGTGGTTGTTCGACAGTAACAATTGACCTTGTGCTAGTCACAACAACCCCAAGTTAATGTATGTAGGTGTAAAATATTTATAACTGTAAAAACCAAATGATAAAGATTGTTAAAGGGTAACATAATTATACTATGTAGACCATATTGAGGGAGAGTTTAAGAAAATAAAATCATCTACCTTTGACAGATAATCTAGAACAGGGTAGGAAGTTGAAGCATGGTTATTAGAAAAAAAGAAGTATTTCCATATATACAACTATTCCAGCAATATGAAGGTCAGAATGGTCGTCTATAATCTGAAAGGAAAAGCTAGCATATGGTCGCAGGACTTGAAGTTGGCCAAGGGCCTAAAATAAAAACAGATGGAATGGTTGGATTTTAAGAAATACTTTAAGAAACAATATCTATTTGAAAGTTACTATGAAATGAAAACCAAAGAATTTTATGAACTATGACTCGGTCAAATGGCTATGGATGACATGATAAAACAATTCCTGGAATTATTAAGGTTCGTGCCTTATATCTAGGAGGACAAAGTAAAAATCCAACGATTCCTAATATGTTTACCACAGTCCTATAAGGACATAATCAAATCAACAACCCCAAGTCCTTGAGTGAAGTTTTTCAAAAATCCTGAATGTGTTATGACCAATACAAACATCAGTCGGAATTTCCTAAGGGTTTGAAGGACAAGAAATAAGACTGAATGAACTAGTGGAAGAAGGGATATCAACCAACCCCTTTCCGGAACGCATCAAAGACTTTTCCAAGGAAACATTTCCACTCAAATAACCAGAACACCTAAGGAGGTGGTAAACTAGTCAATTTGGGAACAAATAAATTTGGGGATAGCCCCAGAGAACCGTTAAAATGCTGGGAATGTGGAGAACCTCACTTAAGGAGGAACTGTCCATGATTGTCTTCAGCAACCAAGACTATGGTTCACAACCTACAAGAAGCCTCTATAGTGGGAGAGGTAGGTAGAAGTTTACATCGGATCAATGCAGTCGTGGATGACTTCCAAGCTGACCAACAGTCCACTGTAGTGGAAATGGAAGGTAAAATTAACAATAATCGTGTTTATGTTTTAATTGATCCTGGAGCTACGTTAATTTATATCACTCCTCGTGTAGTGAATTCAAATAAACTTAAAAGAACAAAACATGCAAAATCTTGTCTAGTACAACTTTCAACAGGGACAGAAAGAAAGGTATCTAATTTTATTTTTGATTGTGAGTTCAGTTTAGGCAGTCAAAAAACAAAGACAGATCTTAACATTCTACCATTAGGGTCTTATGACATAATTATCAGAATGGATTGGCTAGAAAGACATAAAGCAATTTTAGACTACTATGAAAAATCACTCAAGTATAAAGATGAAAATGGCATTGTTATAACAGTACAAGGTATACAAAAACCAATCTCAATTAGGTAGATTTCACCTATGCAATTTAAGAAGTGCATGAGAAAGGGTTGTCAGATTTATGCCATCCAAGTGAAAAATCTGTTGGAAAAAGAAAATAAACCTAGCTTGGAGGATTTTGTCGTCTGCATGATTTCAGAGATGTGTTTGTTGATGAGATACTTGAATTACCCCCAAGGAGAGAGATAGACTTTTCTATCGACCTACTGCATGGTTCAACCCCTATATCTAAATCACCCTACCAAATGAGTTTACCGGAATTAACAGAATTAAAAATTCAACTACAGTAATTATTGGACAAAGAATATATCAGACCGAGTGTTTCACCATGGGGAGTACCAATCCTTTTTGTTAAAAAGAAATACAGAACTATGCGATTATGCATCGATTACAAACAATTAAACAAAATGATTGTTAAGAACAAGTACCCCTTACCTAGGATCAATGATTTGTTCTATCAAGTAGGTGGGGCAAAGATTTTCTCTAAATTGGATTTAAGATCTAGTTATCACTAGGTTAGGATAAAATATGAGGACATAAGTAAAAAGGAATTCAGAATGAGATATGGACATCACAAAGTTTTTGTTATATCGTTTGGTCTCACTAATGCACCAACTACATTTATGTGTTTAATGAACAACATTTTCAGTCAGTACTTGGAAAAGTTTGTTTTGGTATTTATTGACGATATCCTAGTATATTCTAAAACATAAGAAGAACACGAAGAACACCTAAAGATAGTTCTACAAACTTTAATAAAACACAAACTGTATGCTAAATTCGATAAGTGTGACTTTTATCAGAAGAAAATACAGTACACAGGACACATAATATCTGAAGAAGGTATTGCGGTCGATCCTGAGAAAATAAGAGCCATCATGGAATGGTCGATCCCTAAGGATGTAGCAGACATCCAGTCATTCATGGGAACCAAAGGATATTACCACATATTTATAGAAGGGTGTTCCAAGATTACATACCCTATCACATCATTACAAAAGAAGGGAACCAAGTTTAACTGGTCACAGACATGTCGGGACAATTTTAACAAGTTAAAGGAATTGTTAACAACCACACCCATTTTAAAGGTAGCAGACCTAGACAAAGACTTCACAGTCTGTGTGGATGCAAGTAAAGAAGGTCTGGGTGGTTTCCTAACTAAGGAAGGGCACGCTATTTTTTATGAGTCTCGAAAAGAGAAGGCACAATAACGAAACTATGTCACTCATGAATTAGAGTTGGCAGTTGTAATACATGCCTTAAAGATGTGGCAGAACTATAAAATGGGCAAAAAATTTATGTTATTGACTGTTAACAGTGGTGTGAAATTTTTGTTTAGTCAACCAGACCTTAATTCAAGGCAAGAAATATGGTTGGCCTTCTTGAGCGAATTTGACTTTGAGGTAAGACACATCAAAGGTAAGGAAAACAAGGTGGTTGATTCTTTAAGTAGAAGAGTTCATGGGATGTTTGAAATAAACATTAGCAGGGAAGAAAGTGATCTTGACCAGAGGATAAACGTTGTAGGTAATAAAGATGAAAATTACACTAAACCAGTGGCAGATTTATGAAATAATACAAAAAATTCAAACAAAATAGATCTAAGTTTGGAGATAAATGGTCTACTCTGATTTAAAAACAGAATATACATACCAGATTTGGCAGAATTAAAGTTAAAAGTTTTGGACGAAGTACACAAGAAACCATATTCTGGTCATCCGAGATACCAGAAAACGGTAACAACACTAAGGAAGTTATTTTATTGGCCTAATATGAAGGGAGAAACAACATAATACTTAGACAAGTGTCAATATTGTCAGTAGGTGAAATCCGAACACCAACATCTAGCTGGCCTGTTGCAACCCTTACTTGTGCCAGAATGGAAATGGGAGACAATATCGTTGGACTTTATTATAGGTTTGCCTAGAAGTAAAAAAAAAATGATTCAATTATGGTGGTAATCGATAATCTTAGTAAGTCTGCACACTTTATTCCTATAAAGTCTACTTCTAAAGCTATTAACATCGCTGAAATATTCATGAAAGAAATTTTTAGATTGCATGGTATTCCTAAAATGGTGATTTTGGATAGAGACGTAAAATTTACATCTACTTTTTGGAAAGAATTGTTTGTAGGGTTAAATACTAACTTGAACTTCAACACAAGTTATCATCCACAAATGGATGGGTAAACCGAACGGAAAAACCAAATAGTGGAAGATATGCTACGCATGTATGTAAGGACAAAACCAAGAAAGTGGGAAGACTACCTACACTTGGTGGAATTTGCGTACAACAATGGTTACCAAACATAAGCTAAGATGAGCCCCTTCGAAGCACTATACGACATAAAGAGTATGAATCTGATTAGGTGGGATAACCCAATTGACAGAATCATGGTGGGACCATAAATTCTTCACGAAATGGAGAGTATGGTAAGAAAAGTACAAGAGAATTTAAACGAGGCTTAGGACAGAAAGAAAAGTTACGCGGACCTGAAAACAAGACACCTGGAATTTCAAGTGGGAGACCACGTCTATTTAAAAGTCAAAGCCTGAAGAAGTTTAGTAAATCTAGTGAACTGTGCCAAGTTGGAACCCAGGTTTGTGGCCCTTTCGAGATCTTAGCTCAAATTGGACCAGTGGCATACCAACTTGCACTTCCTGCCAATCTAAAAATTCATAATGTATTTCATGTTTCTTTGTTAAAGAATTATGTTCATGACCCTACTCATATGATCGATTGGAACTTGGTGCAGCTGGAACCAGAAGGCGAGTTCCAAGCAGAACCTCTGTGCATTCTGGACAGGAGAGAAATAACACTATGGAACAGAGTCGTCGCCCAGGTAAAAGTGCAATGGAAGCACTTTAGTTATAAGGAGGCCACTTGGGAGTTGGAGGGAGATTTGCAGAAATCTCATCCAATCCTGATCCGAGAAAGTGACGAACACCGAGGACAATGTTTTATTTAAGCAGGAAAGTATGTACCATCCCCCCAAAAATAAATTATTTTTAAGTCTGAAATTGCTTAAGAATTTATTTCCGTTTTTGGTAAATTCAAAAATTGGAAAATTATTGCCATTTATGGAAATTCTGAATTTCGAATTTAATTAATTGTAAATTATGATTATGACTGTTGGGAAAATATTTGATTTGACCCAACTAAATCTTTGACTATGACACTTGTAAGAAACAAATAATTTTATATTTATTGTTGATCGACAAATGGAACATCCAAGTTGAAAATCAGTTGACAATGAATCCATGAGTGGGGAACATGTTGGAACTACCTCAGGGATGAATGTTACAAGTGGAAAATCAAGAATTTTTCCATTTGCAACCACTGAAAATTAGGGATTTGGAAAGCTATGAAAATTCCCAAAGGGGAAAAGACCCAGGCACAAATGCTTTGGGCATATAAAACATATGGGAGGAGGTAGGATGCTCCCTAGTATGCTGGGGAATATAATCATCTCTTGCTGTTATGAGAACCTTTTATGAGTGTGGGGAAAGGAGAAGTTGTTTCCTGAAATTGAATAACTATTGCTAAGGAGGAATTCTGGAGTTCTCTTGTTAGGAACCAGATATCAATATAGCATAGAAGGACCTCAGAATAAGTATTCAACGCCTTGAATAAGAGAGAAATTAATATAATAAGCCTCTTCAAGGGGGCGACCTCCTTATACCCACATAAATGTTCAATTACAAGATGATTCCAAATGAAAATGTCTCCTTGGTATATATAGGAGACTAGGAGGTATAATTACAACTAATGCACTAAAGCCGACATAAATAAAATAACATTACTAATGTAATATGCCCCAATTAAGGGGTAATGAACAACTATTTAGGGATTAACATGCCCCTCCCCTTGAGACAAGTGTTGTCCTCAACGCTTGATTAACTCTGGATGCTTTTGTATAAAAGACTCATCTTCCCAAGTGGAATCTTCAACCGGTAGTTTCCTCCATTTAATGAGATACTCTGAAATGGATCTATTCCTCAGCTAGTGAATTCTTGTGTTGGTGATGGCTTCAGGATCAAATATGATTTTTCCTTCCTTGACAAGTTTTGGAAATATAGTTTGAACTGGGATCTTGTCACCTATAACCTTCTTTAAGCATGAAACATGGAAAACTAGGTGTACTCGTGAAGATGCAGGCAACTCCAATTTGTATGCCATAGTACCAATATTTTGCAGCACCTTATAAGAGCCATAGTACTTTGGTGATAATTTATTATCCTTCTTGGCTTGCTTGAGGGACATCTGTTTGTATGGTTGTAGTCTTAAAAACACCCAATTCCTTACTTCAAAACTTCTTTCACTACGATGTTGATCTGCTTGTTGTTTCATGCAATTATGTGCCATGGTCAGGTTGGCCTTTAATATTTGGAGAACCTGTTGTTGATGCTCGATGTGATATTCCACTACTTGAAACTTAGACTTTTATTTTAGAGACGAAGTGATGGAAGGAGGGTGGTATCCATAGAGTGCCATAAATGGTGTCATTTTTGTTGCAGTATGAAAGGAAGTGTTATACCACCATTCTTCCAAGAGTAACCATTTGAACCATTGTGTTTGTTTATCAGAGACAAAACAACGAAGGCATCCTTCTAGAAATTTGTTCACTATCTCGGTGTGTCCATCAGATCGAGGATGATATGATGATTATAAGACAATTGAACACCCAAACAAGAAAATAATTATGTCCACAAATGTCCAGTGAAGAGAGGATCTTTGTCACTTACAATAATCTTTGGGATGCCATGTATCTTTTGAACTGTCTCCATGAATGCGGTGGAAAATGTACTAGATTTGAAGGAATGAGAGAGTGCACACAAGTGTGTGTACTTGGTCAGTCTATCAACAATCACCATGATGACACTCTTTCCTTCAGACTTCGGTAACCTTGTT